>PVKB01004699.1:0-86292 GCA_004027205.1 Ctenodactylus gundi
GATGGCAGCGGCGAGGGGGATGGTGGCTGACAGCGGTGGGGTTGGGGGGGCTTTCCGGTGTGTGTTGTTGACTGGTTGGCCAGGAAATGAAGAGGGAAACTGACAGCTTGAAGAAACACTGTTAACAGTTTCTTCCTGAGAAAGCTCTAGCCTTGTTTGAGTCTCCACACCACCACTTGGCTCCTACCTCATTTGGTTTTTCTGTTTGCAATGGAGTGAGCCTCTGCCATTAGCCTTCACCGTTGCTGGCTGCCCCATGAATGAACCGCGTATGAGAGACCTAAAACTGTGAGCTAAAATAAATCTTTTCTCTCTTAAATTGTGGATGTCCAGTATTTTGTCACAACAACAAATAAGTAACTAAGACACAGGCTTTAATCATTTTTTATGTGATGTCAAATTTAATTCCCTTTGTATAACAAGGAGTTAAAACTAAGCAATTATATAATCAAAAATTAAAATGCTCAAAATACCAACCTGTCAATAACCTGCAATGCAAATCAGTGGAAACAGATATCTATGATATTTTACATCAAAACATTTGATGAAAAACATTATAGTATGAACAGTGTAGCAATCACTCCTTCTAGAATATTTCATCTCCGAACTTTGTACAGTATCTCTAGTTCTCACAAAATCCTGTAAGGTAAGGGAATCTTTTCATTTTTACAGAGGAGTGTCAAGATATTAAGCACAAGGTACAGGGGGATTTCTCTCACTCACCTAAGTATCTACCCACCCGTGACCAATAAGGACGTATGACTGTCATCAGTTTATTCAGAAAGATAAGGGACAAAATGATGGCCAGCAGCAGGGTGGCACCATTTGTTTCTTGTGGACACAGACCCTGCAGTGGTATACATAGCAGCTTACACAGCCGCCCAGGGCAGTTCTCCTTGCACTCCAGCCCCCTTTCTTATGCCCTAGGTGAGGTTCAGATCCTGGAAAATGAAACCCACTTTCGGGCTTTCTGAGCCACTCTGATAGAACAGCCTCATGCCTCACAGGGATCAGCATTTCTAACAACGTTATTTCTATCTGTATAGAGTGCAGGTCCCTCCAAGGGACATGCAGTTAACAAAGTCACTGCCCTCCCGTAAATTCAGTGATATGGTCTCTTATTAAATATTTACAGTTTTCTCACAACAGTTTACTTAACAGGTGTCATTTTTACCAAGCTATGTTGCCAGTAACATTTGATATAGAATATACACCAGGTTGTAGTACTAATATTTCATATGGAGTGAGGAAAATTAGGAAAGTCTTTTTTTGAGAGAGAGAAAGACAGTGTCTCACTCTGCAGGCCAGGCTGGTCTTGAACTCCATCAGAGTGATCTGCCCCTTCTGGGTCTAGCCTCAGTGTTCCACCCCTTCCAAGTGTGGAAGGTGCGGTAAGATCACACCACACACCTGTAATCCAATCTGCCACACACTTGTAATCCAATTTGCCAGTCCTACACCACATACTCATAATCCACTCCTCCAGACAAGGTCCCAACCTCCCAACAGCACATGATTCCATAGACAATCCATAAAATCCAAATACATGAGACTTTTGGGGGACATTCCAGATCCAAAACACAATAATATGAGACATATTTATGAAACAGACTTTAAAAAATTAGGACTATATTTAGTATTGATCCATTTAATTAGTCAATATAACATTTCCCTAGTGTTAAATAATTTGTACAATATACTTTCTATGATATCATTTGGATCTAGCATAAATTATCTCTTTCATATTATCAAACATTTCAATGACTTCATATATTAAATACTTTATCATTTTATGTTATTTTACTTTACTTTTGAGATAGGGTCTTACTCTATAGTCCAGATGGTTTGAAACTCACTATGTAGCCCAAACTGCCTTGAACTCATGACAATCTTTCTGCCTCAGTCTTCAGAGTGCTAGGATTACAGGCTTGTGCCACCATACCTGGCTGAATACTTTAAACATTTCAGCTGCTTTCAGTTTTTTAATTATTATCATATATGTAGACAAATATTGTCATGGATCTCTATTTATATTCTTAGAATAAATTCCCAGGATATAATTAAAGCAAAGAGTATGGTTTATTTTTACTTAAATTGTTAACTAATACACAAAAGTTATATATATTTATGGGGTACCATGTGATGCATCATTATGTGTATACTTTGTGCAGTGTTTAAATAAAGGATATGTACCCATACAATTAAACACTAATTCTTCACGGTGAAAACTTTCAACATCCTTTCTTCTGGTTATTGAGATTTACGGTATGTTATTTCTACCTGTAGTCACCCTATATGCAATAGCACACTAGAGCTTATTTTTATCTGACCTTAACTTTGTAGCCATTGATCAACCTTTTCCCATTCTTCCCTCCCTCCCTCACTCCAGCACAACATGGTCTATTTTAATGCATCCGACAGGTATTAACAACAGGCCCTCCAAAACCACTATATCAGTTTCTATGCTCAACAACAGAATATGAAAGCATCAACACAATTTTAACTTTCTACAAAATACATACAGTGGACATTATTATAATTTCCATTTCCCTAATGGAAAGGCATAGAAGATTTTCAATCATTTTAAAAGTTGTTTTAAAAGTGAGATATGTTATATGCCATAAAATAGGAGGACCACAGGTTTCAGTCAAGCCTGAACAACTTAGTATATTCACAGAGTTGTACACTATTACCAGTATCTAATTGTAATGTATTTTCATCAGCTCAAAAAGTAATTTCATAGCTGTTATGTAGTGACTGCCATTTTACCTTCCTCCATGTCTGGCAAACACTAATCTACCTGATGTCTTTCTGGTTTTGCCTGTTCTGTAAATGGAATGATGTAACATATGACCTTTTGACCCAATCAAAAAATGGGAAATCTGAAATGAATAAACAGTTCTCAGAAGAAGTCCGCCTGGCCAAAAAATACATGAAAAAATATTCAACATCCTTAGCAATCAGAGAAATGCAAGTGAAAACAACACTGAGGGGCTGGAGGGGTGGTTAAAGTGCTTGCCAACCACTTACACAATCGCTAAGTACCCGAGTTCGATTCCCCAGTACCACATAAGCTGGGCATGGTGGCACACAATTGTAATCCCAGCACTCAGGAGGCTGAGGCAGGTAGATTGTCCTGAGTCCAAGGCCAATCTGGCCTACACAGTGAATTCAGAACCAGCCTGGACAAGAGAGTGAGACTCTGTCTCAAAAAACAAAACAAAACACTGAGATTCCATCTAATGCCAGTAAAAATGGCTGCTATTTAGAACTCAAAAAAACAAAAAGTTGACAGGCTATGAGGAAAAAGAATCATCCCACATTGCTGGTGGACTGGTGGACTGTAAACTGGTACAACCACTATGGGAAGCAGTATGGAGATTCTTCAGAAGACTGAAAATCAACATTCCATTTGACCCAGCTATATCTTCTGTGTATCTTCCCAAAAGAGTTCAAAGTAACTCATACTATAGTGATACATGCATACCCATGCTTATAGCAGCACAATTTATAATAGCTAAATCTTGGAAGAAGCCAATATATCAGAGTACAGATGACTAGAAAAAGAAGATGTGGAATACACACACACACACACACACACACACACACACACACACACACACACAATGGAATATTATTCTGCTATTAAGAATGACAAATTTGAGTCATTTGTAGGAAAATGAATGCACCTTGAGACTATTATGCTGAGTGAGTGGAAATCAGGCCCAGAAAGTTAAATATCATTTGTTCCCTCTAATAAAAAAAAAACAAAACCATAAAAAAAGTAAGAGATACAGAAGAAAGTAAGAAGGTGGACTTTGTGGAGAGGGAAAGGGAAAAGAAAAGAGGGGGTGAGAGGCTGGGAAAGGGAATGGGAGGTGATATGTATGTAAAAAAAAGAGAAATAAAATGCATGACCTTTTGTGTCTGGCATCTTTTACTTAACCTGATAGATCAAGATCTGTCATCTTGAAGAAAAAAACACTTATGGCTACATAATATTCCACTGTATGAATATACCAAATTTTGCACATTCACTCATTAGTTAGTTGATGGACCTTTAGGTTACTTCTACCGTTTGACTACTAGGAATAATGCTGTTACGAACATCTGTGTACATAGTTTTTGGACAAAATAGCTGTTTCCAATCCTCTTGGTATAAACCTAAGAGTGGAACTGCTGGGTCATACGAAAATTCTGTTGAACAGTTTGAGTAAGTGACAAACTGTTTATATAGTGCTTGCACATGCGATATTCTCACCCAGTTTCCCCATATCCTCACCACTACTTGTTATTTTCTTCTAAAAATTCTAGTCATTCTTGTGGGTGTGAAGTGGTATTTCATTGTGGTTTAATTTACATTTTCCTAATGACTAACGCTGCTAAGCATCTTTTCATATCTTCTTTAGAAAAAGTGTATTAAAATCCTTTACACATTTTTTAAAATTAGGTTGGCTTTTTATGAGTTAGCTATAAGTCTTCTCTAGCTAGTCTATATATTAGACTCACAATATAGTTTTCAAATATTTTTTCCATTCTGTATAGTCTTCATTTTTTCATAGATTTCTTTGATAAAAAGTATTTAATCTGTAATTTGTCCACTTTTTTTGGTTGACTGTGCTTACTGTAATATTTAAGAAAGTGTTATCCAAAGCCATAGACACTTACACTTCATTTTCTAAAAACTCTTAGCTTTTACATTTGATCTTTACTCCATTTTGACTTGATTTTTATATATGTTGAAGTAGAGGTCTGATTTCATTCTTTTGTATGTGGACAACCATTTGTACTAGCACCATTTGTTGAAAAAGTACCTTGGTATTTCTTCCAAAAATGAACTGTATGTTGATTTGTGGTCACTAGACTTTTGTATTTCTCTCCTGTAAATTAAATTTGTAAACTTTGTAAATTTTATTTCCTTTAGGATGTTTTAATTTTCCTATTAATTATAGGCCCACACTGACATCCATAATGTAGCACGGCTTATCAGATATTTAAAGCAGCATGGATAGTGGTTGTGGTGGAAACTGTTGTTCAACAAGATTTATTCTTCTTTTTTGTCTGAGCACACAGTAAAATGGAACTTTGCAGTTTCTTCTGATGCTGGGGAGAGCCACATGACTAGATTCCCTAGTGAAATGTGAACAGAGTAATATGCACCACGTTCCAGATCAGATCTTGGAATAGGTGTATCTTTTCCATGTACACTTTCCGTTCTGGATAGAACACAAACAAGTGAATGATCAGGTCAACGACAAGAGAAAAGTGGTGAAAGTCACCCTGCGATGTGTGTTCTTTAAAAACTTTCTGAGTTAAAAAATTTTTTTCCTGAGTTTTTCAACATGCATGAGAAAAAAATTAATATTTATCTTGTGTAAATCAGCACATGCTGGGTTTCCTTCAGCTGTTTAGCCTTTATCCTAATCAATACAGATTTAGTATGCTGCAGTGGGATGTTGCTGTAACAGAAACAAACAAAACCTAGTGCAGTGGTATCTGCTAAAGACAGAATTGTAGGCAGTGAAGAAACAAGTGCTGCAGACTGAAAGCCCAGTGATGCTTGTTATCCTACAGCAAAACATCTGTGCGACTGCTGCCTGTGACCAAAAGCTGCAGCACAGCAGGAGTATAGGCCATGCAGCTCCAGAGCAAGGCTTCTCAGCCTCGGCACTCTGCCAATCAATGCCTACTATTATTGTTACTATTTCTATGCATTTTAAATTTGAGATTGTCAAATCTATCATCAACTTCCCATGTAGTATTTGCCTGTTAGAAAACTTAAAAAGCTCATCTTCACATTAAGACCAGGTAAATATTCACCATGTTTTTCTGTACTCATAATGAAAGTAGAAATCTAACCTCTTCTTAATAACTTCATTACATCAGAGTGGCAATGGAAGAGGATGTTCTATCTATTATCTACCTACCTACCTAACTACCTACCTACCTACCTACCTACCTATTTTTTCCTGACTATAGAAGTTTGCTGAGATGGTACAGAATTTTGGGCAAATGTATGCCTCCTTAAACCAGCTGTTGTGATGTTACTACTTTTAAGTTAAATAGATTAAAGTGATTATATTACAAAATAAAGTAAAAACCTATTGGGTTGGAGGAACAGCACATCAGTTAAAGTGCTTGCCTTGCAAGTGCAAGATCAAGAGTTGATTTCCCAGCACCACATAAATCTGGGCATGGTGGTGCACGCCTGTAATCCCAGCACTCTAGTCTAGAGGCTAAGGCAGGAGGACTGCTCTGTGTTCAAGGCCAGCCTGGGCTACATAGTGAGTTCAAGGCCAGCCTCAACTACAGAGGGAGACCTTGTCTCAAAAAAAAAAAAAAAAAAAAAAAAAAAAAAAACCACAGACAAAACAAAACAAACCATCACCTATCATTTACTTCCGCCTGGCATGATGTGAGGATCCACATTTTTCTCTCTCTATAAGGCCTCTACAGCGTCTCTTTCCTAATCTGTTACCTTTCCAATGTTTCGAAGCCTATCTTTACATAGTCTCTTTACAAACTCCTTTATTAATTTACTTATTTTTGTGTGGTACTTGGGATTGAGCCCACAGCTTCTGCACTGAGCTAGATGCCTTTTAAAGTTATTTATTTGGAGACAAAGTATCTTGAACTCTCTAAATTGCCCACACTAGGCTTGAATTTGCAATCTGTCTGCCTCAGCTTCCCAGAATTCTGGGATTATATGCATGTGCCACCATGCCTGCCTGTAAATTCTTAATATCTAACTGCCAATCAATCATGATTGCTGAGGAAATGAGGTGAAGGCTCAATATCCAAACAGTTCTTATTCCCATAAGCTTAGGGGAAATCTCAGTTGATATGCTTCTTCTTTCACTTAGAAGATAGGTTTAAGTTTCACATGTCACTGGCACTATCAATAGTACACTTTAGAGCATTTTTATTTTTGGACAACTCCTCCCCCCTAAAAAAAACACCCCAAAGTCTCTTGATATGTCTCTACCTGTTTCATCAAAGCAAGACAAAGGTGGGGGAGAAAGCACCCATGAGTGACTGCTGGAAACTCCCTATGGACTGTAACTTGTGTTGATCCTTGCTTGGCCACTCAGGCAAAACAACTCTCTCTTCTCTATTTTAATGCTAGAAAGACACATATGCTCTGCAAGAGAAAACACTAATCTGAAATTAGCTTTTGACATTTTTAGAGCAAAAGTAGCTCTATAGTTTTGTCAATGTTGATTTGTTTGCTGTGTTTAACAGCTTTAACAACTCAGTAAGAAAATTTGGTTGATATATGTTAGATGTTATTAATGCAGAAGAAACATTAAGGTTACTAATTATTAAAAGATGATGGGAGAAGCTAAGCCTGGTGGTGCAGGCCTGTAACCCTAGCACTCTAGGAGAGGCTGAGGAAGGAGGATCAAAGCTTGAGCACAGCCTGCATAACTTAGTCACTTAGGGAGACCCTATCTCAAAACTAAAAAAGAAAAAGACAACAAAAGATTAGAGAAGGTAGAAAGAGAAATGAATACCTAAAGAACCCTTCCTATGTCTAGGCACTAACTTATATTTACAATTCACAAAAAAGGAAGGATGTCATTGGCCCCATTTCCACAGGTCAGCAGACAGGCTCCAACATTAACCTGATACACAATGAATCACTACAGCCTGCTCCTGGGGAAAGGCCTCTCTGACATGACAGAAGACCCTGCTTTTTCGTATCGACAAGATTTCACCCTCTCTAAAGCCTCGGATGCCCCAAAGCAAATAGCAACTACTATTGCACTGGCTTTAACACACACAATCTTTCAAAAATGGAAAGAGTAAGAGAATCTTATGAAATTACTCAACTCTAATAGAAGATGAAATAAGTACAACATTACACAGTAGACATCCAAAACCATGAGATACCAGGTGGTGTTATGTCAGAAAGAAATTCTAGTGAAGAAGGAATTCTTTGAGAGGTCTGGAGAAGGCCTGAGGAGCACCAGAAACTAGGGCAGTAAGATAAATCCCACACTTAAAGGCTACAGAGTACAATTCTCACCCATTTCACTAACTTCTTTTTCAAAAGGTCTCTAAACTTGAAGGCAACTTTCTGAAATATCTGTTTTGAAAGTGAAGCTAGCTGAGAACTTATTTGACAGTCTTCTTGTAATAAAAGTAAAACATATAATTTACAGCTATATGAAAGAGAACATTAACATATCATCTAAATAAATTTCACCTAAATGAGTTCGCTTGTTTGTTTATTTTTGAGACAGGGTCTTACTCTATAGCCCAAGCTGGTCCTCATCTCACTATGTAGCTCAGGCTGCCCTTAGACTCATGGCAATCCTGCTTCAGCCTCCCGAGAGCTAGGATTATAGGCATGCACACCCATGCCCAGCTTTATATGATGCTGAGGAATTGAACTCAGGGCCTTGTGCTTGCAAGAGAAGCCCTTTAACTGCTGTGCCATTCCTCCAGCCCTACAAGTAAGGTTATTAAACATGAATCCACAAAGTCATTTGATAAAAACATATCAAGAACCCATAAAATCACACATAGTAATGGGGAACCATCTAACATTTTGCTATATGTATATATCATGTAATGTTGACATCAGGTTAAAAATAGATATTCCCTTAATTTCAAAATCCTTTCTTCTTGTTTTTTGAAATATACAGCATATACCTGCCATGTACAGTCACCCTATTGTAAGATGGCACATCAACACGTCTTAGTCCTATCTAATTGTGACCCTATACTCCTCATCGCCCCTTCTACCAGGAACTCTGGAACCTCAGTGTACTCTCCAACTCTAACAGATCCACTTGTTCACATTCTACTTAAGAGTGAGACCATGTGGTACTTTCTGTGACTTTCAAGGGCCCACTCTTTGGCAGATGTTGTTCTAAGTGTGAGAAATACTGCATGGGGAAAAAAAGACAAAAACCTTACTTTGGAAATATTATGTCAGGTTGTAATATATAAATATAATAGACACAGCAAAGAAAATAATAAAGAGTGAATAAAAGATACAGGGAAGGCCCTACTAATAAAAGTCATATTTCAGTAAAGACCTGAAAAGAGTAAGGCATAAGTGAGTCATGTGGTATCTGGATAGCTGCACAGGTGCACAGCAAGTATAAAGGTCCTGAGGTGAGAGGTGTTTGGTGTGAACAGTGAAAAGGCCAATATGGTTGAATTATGAAGAAAAGACAGGTAAATAACATAGGACCTTGATATTAATTATAAACTTTAAAATTAGTGAAAAGAGAAGCTACTAGTAGTTTTGACCAAAGGCATGACATAGTCTGATTTAAGTTTCTAAAGGATCACTCTGGCTATTGTGTGGCACATAGGTGTCAACAGTAGCAGTGGAAGCAGAGAGCCAAAAAGAAGACTCTAAGATATATGCAAAGACAATAATGGTGGCTTCAATTAGAATAGTAGCAATGGAAGTGGGGGTAAAATGGTTCTATGTAAAGGGATTCCTGATGGGATAACGTAGATTTGTACCGGAGCAACAAGAAGACACTAAGACGTCAAGCCTGAGCAATTACAAGAATACGGCTGCTTCTCTTGAGAATGGGAAAATTAAAAGAGTAAAAAGTTCGGGAGGAGAAAATCAAAAGCTGAGTAAGTGACCAGCATGGACAGGAGATGAGTAATACATAAAAAGAGGTTTAACAAATAAGTAAATGTCCTTAGTTTTGAGCACACAGTCTGGTCAGAGAAGCTGGAATCTTTCAGATCTCTAATCCTCAGTCCAGAGATACAACAGCATTTCCACAGATCCAAATTTCACTCTTTGAACAAGACTCCTCCCTAGAGATTAGTAGTTTTATAATATAAAATAATTCTATAAGTTGGTAAGCACAATAAAACGAAAATCTAGTTATTCTTCCCTTCAAAAACTGATAGCTATGATAAGGCCTTGTCCAAGGATTCTTCTTGTATGAAAAGCTTTGTTTTTATTAAAATACACACACACACACACACACACACACACACACACACACACACACAGTGAGATACATACATATACATATCCTAATTCTTTTGATATAAATTTTAAAAATCAATTTAAAATAGTTCATCCAGAGTGTCAGTGAGACAACTGGCATTTGTTTTTTGTAGGGGGATTGAGCCCAGGGTCTTCATAATGACCTACATCCTCGGTCCATTTTTTAATTTTGATTTTGAGACAACTGTGTTAACTGGGTTGCTGTGTAGTCCAGGATGGGCTTGAACTCGCAATCCTCCTCTCTCTGCCTCTCAGAATGCTGGGATTACAGGCCTGCCACCAGGCCCAGCAACTGGTTTTCTTAACCCCCAAAGCTTCATTCTTATTATTAGAGCTGAGTGAATACTTGTACTCTCTTGTGTGGAATGAAGTTTAACATTAGGAAAATAGGCTACTTATTCCCTTCAAAAACCTTCTAAGAGAATGAGCTGTACTCCAATGCTTTACTACCTTTATCACAGGCCCCTTCTTGGATCATGTTAGAATAGTTTCATTTCATCTAGTTGGCATTTAGGCTTTACTATCGTGTGCTGCCAGTTAACTGTCCAGAGGGAGAGATAGAGAGACAGACAAGAACAGATTTTTTTTTGAGGGTAGAGCATCACTCTTTTTTCTTTTTAACTTCTTTCTTGGTGACTTTTGCAAAGTAGAAATTCACAAAAAATTATCTTTGCTTTCCTTCGGGGTGACATGGAATTATAAGAAATGTCACTGATGTAAAAAAAGGTAAAGATAAGAAAGAAAGCCTGAATTTTGTAATCATGAAAATAAGGCATGTTGTGACTGGTTAATTTAGAAAGGAAATATTTAAAATGGTTGACATCAATTTAAGTTATAAACTATAAAGCCATGACTGAAACAAAGTTCAACAAATTCCACAATTTGTTATTTATGACAAAGAAGTAAACTTCTTAGTTGTAAATGCTTTAGCTGAATAAAATTTAAATCTACTCAATGGTCAAGCCAGGTAAAACATCACGCAATACATGTAAGTATGTCTAATCTTTGTTATAAGAACAAGGCATTCTGCTCAGAAAAATACTTGTCTGCAGCCAGGAGCTATTTTAAACCTGCCTACGCACCTTAGTGACAGAATATTAATCTATGCTGTATTTGTGACAACATGTTCTGGTGGCAGTAATCAACTTCCACCAGAACAACAGCAAACTTAATTCTCCTTGCCATTTCAGAATGATTTGAGAAGGAAAAGCAATAGAGGGAGATCTTTGGTAAATGACCAAATAGCCAAGAAAAATTCCAAAAGCCAGAAATGGCTAAGAATGTTGAACACTCTGTTTACGTACCATTTCTGTTCTTAACACCGATACTAATGACATCACTGTCCACTGCCTCAAGCGTTGAGCTAACACCACACATTAGAATTTAGGAAGACTGCCAAAAGCCTAACAGTCTACAATTCAGGGAGTAAAAATAACTCGATGTTTCTAATGTTTAACAATAGATTTATACATAAAATACCCATAGTAAAATCTGATAAAAACATACTACATAGAAAACTGCATTAAAATTAAGATAATAAGTATTTGTATTCTAACTTTCTTGTTTTGAAAAATTACTTTAGTGGCATATTAGAATACTTTCCTCAACGTCATTTTAAAACCAATGCTAGCATTCTAGGCAAGATTCTCATGCCTCTCCCTGAGACCAAGGGCGCCAGTGGCTCCTCTGCATTCCCTCTCCCTTCCCTATTCATAAGAGCCATACAGAGCTATGAGATGATAAATAGGAGCTAAATTAAAGCCTGTATGCCTGTGGTGATTTGTTCTATGATGAAAACACAAAATAACTATAAAGGTGCAACAGAAATTCTGGAAATAGTCTAGAAATTACAGTGATTAGACATTTGTCAAAATTCAACCAACTGTACTCTTGAAATAACTGCTGTATTTATTTATTTATTCATTCATTCATTCATTCTTGAGACGGGTATTCACTCTGTAATCCAGGCTGGTTTTAAACTCATTGGGAAGCCCAGGCTGGACTCAAAACAGTTCAAGCAATTCTCCTGCCTCAGTCTCCTGAGTGCTGGGATTGCAGGAATATGCCACTATGTCCGGCTAATTTTTATGTAGGGTTGGGGAATTAAAACCTGTGCCTTGCACATGCTAAGCAAGCACTCAAACTAATGAGCTATGCTCCCCAGCCCAAGAGATGCATTTTACTGCAGTTAACCACACTTTCATAAAACTAATTTTAAAAAAGAGTTTATTTATTTATTTTTAAAGATCTCTCCTTAACACTCTGGCCACCTATACAATATTATCATGAACAGTTTTGTGCTTCAGTACCCGCTCTGTCATTGTTTTTCGACAAAGACATCTAATTAAGATATCAAGTTAGATACTCACTGGCCTGTTATAACTGTCCACTGGAAGAGTTAAGCACATTTCCAGGGCCTGATTTATATCTTTACATTACTTTTTAAAAATCCAGAAAAAAATTATCTCAGTGGGAAGTACTACGAATATTCCGCAAAAGGATGAAAAATAAATATTCCATTCAGTCCAGAAATACCTCTTTTGGGTATCTTTCCAAAAGAGTTAAAATCAATGTATAACAGAGATAGATGCATATCCATATTTACAGCAGCACACTAACAATGGCTAAACTGTGGAAGATGTCGAAATAGCCACCAAAAGACCAAGGGATACAAAAACTGTGGTATGTATACACAATGGAGTACTACTCTTCTATAAAGATAGATTAACTTAAGGATTTGTAGGTAAGTGGATGCATCTCAAGATTATCACGCTTAGGGAGGGAAATGAATCAAACTCAGATGGCAAAATATCGCAAGGTTTCTCTAATATGAGAAACTCAGAGTACAGGCATTTTAAAGATCAAACGGGTGTGATAGTGGGAGTTGGGGCGGGGATGAGGGAAAGAGAGAGAGAGGAAAAATACAAGGAGGGAAGGGACTGTCATGTCATGATATACATATGCACAAAACCCTCAAGCTCAATGTAACCACTGTATATCACACACACATATTAATAAATATTGGGAGGAATTTATCCAAGTAAATCTTAGAATTCTATTAGAAATCTATCAGTTGGAGAATCCCATCTTAAAACCTTTATTTGAAAACTACATTTCAAGGAATCCTAGTATTCATCTTATGACCTAAGAATCAAGAAAAAGTACAAGGTAGCACTAGCAGGTGTGAGGAGTGGGAAAAAACACAGGAATTAGCTCACAAGCCTTAACTAAATAACTTCCCATTCACCTGATATATATCATGATATATATGTATACCCTGTAGGAGTTTTAGTTTTAGTTGTTCACATCCTAACAAATATTTAAAATAATTGAGAATTTTGGTCAAGTACTGGTGAGAAGAAACCTAACTTGTATGTGTGTGTGTGTGTGTCACAGGAGGGCAATTACAACATAACTAATAGAGGACGAAAAGAATTTTCTAGCTCATATTCCATACATTCTTAGGGGGCCGTTCCACAGAATTATAATTTTCTTGCTTCTGACTCAACAATGCTAAGAATCATATCCAATTTACCCCTGTATTATGAAATGCCTATCACCTATTAGAAATTAAAATGCTGGCTTAGTCAAAATGATATATAAACAATGTGTTTTAAAAAGTCATGTAAAAGGTACTATGACAGAATCTGGCACTCTTTGGTAAAGCTTCTAATATGTATAATTTCCAGAAATAGTTCCTCAAGAATTTCTTGCACAAATATACCAGGAAATAAATACAAGTTCAATGATGTAACACTGTAAGAGTAAAAATAACAACTAAAATTTCTACTATAAAAGTAGGTTGGTTACTTATGATACGCACACAATGAAATACTATGGTAGAGCGAAAGTTAAAAGTCCATATACATTAATCTCAACAGATAATAGTGGGGAAAAAAAGCAAGTTTCAGAATATTATAGAGTATGACACTACCTAAGACAACACTCCCTATTATCAGTGGGGTGGTTACAAAGTGACAGAGGAAAGGGATGTGCTTTGGGAGGGGTCACCCAGGTGGTTCTACTGCATTAGTGATATTTCATTTTTTAAAACTAAGTAGTTAGTGAATGTATATTTATTTTCCCCCATTTTACTGATATGTATAAATGCAAAATTTAGAGTTTACATTGACCTTGAGCATTCTGTGCACATACGTATCTTGGCAAGGTTACAAGACCTTCTCCTCTCTCCTTTTGACCTTACCCCTACCCGCACCCCACCCCTAGTTCCCATTATTTTCCACTTTAATTTCCGCGAGATAATTGTGATCTGGGTTTCTCATATCAGAGAAACCATTCGATATTTCACCTTCTGCTTCTGACTCAATTCACTAAGCATGATGGTCTCAAGTTGCCTCCACTTGCCTACAAAAGCCTCCAACCTATCTGACTTTATAGTTGCATAGTATTCCATTGTGTATAAATACAATTTGTGTATCCATTGGTCTGTTGATGGGTATTTTGGTGTCTTCCACATTTTAGCTATTGTTAGTTGTCCTGCTATGAACGTGGGTATACGTGCATTTCTGTTATGTGTTATTTTTAACTCTTTTGAGAATATTCCCAGAAGAGGTATCGCTGGATCGAAGGGAATATTTATTTCTAATCTTCTGAGATACTTCCATGCTGCTTTACATAGTGGTTGTACCAATTTACATTCCCACCAGCAATGCAGGAGGGTTCCTTTTTCCCCACAGCCTCACCAGCACTGACTGCTGTTTGTGTTCTTGATATAGGCCAATCTCTCTAGAGTTAGATGATATCTGAGTGATGTTTTGATTTGCATTTCTCTTATGGCTAGGGATGTTGAACATCTTTTCATGTATTTATTGGCCATTTGAATGTCTTCATCAGTGAACTGCCTCTTCATTTCATTTGCCCATTTTTCAATAGAGTCCTTGATTTTGGGGGCTTACTTTTCTTCAGTTCCCTGTGTATTCTGGTTATGAATCTCCTATCTGAAGTGTTGGTAGTGAATATTTTTTCCCATTCTGTAGGTTCTCTTTTTACAGTGTTGATATTTCCTTTGCTGTGCAGAAACTTTTTAATTTGACCTGATCCTTTTTTTTAATAATGGGGATAATTTCTTTTGTTTTTGGTATCTTATTAAGAAAGTCTTTGCCTACACCTATGCTTTTAGATATTTGCCTAATTTGTCTTCTAGAAAGTTCATTGTTTCAGTTTTAATATTTAGGTCTTTGATCCACTTTGATTTGATTTTGGTGCATGGTGACAGGTGTGTGTCTAGGTTCATTCTTCTGCAGGTGGATGTCCAGTTTTCCCAGCACCATCTGTTGAACAGGCTATCCTTTTTCCAGTGTATGCTTTTGGCTCCTATCGAAGATTAGGTAGTTGAAGGTACCTGAGTTTGTCTCTGCATCCTCAATTCTGTTCCACTGGTCTATCTGTCTGTTTCGGGTATTTATTTTTTCTTTGGGAATATTTATATTAAAAATTTCACAATACAAAATTTAAAGCTCTATTCCAAGGCTGGCAAACTAAAGCCTGCAGGCCAAATCTTACTACACATTTGTTTTTGGAAATAAAGTTTCAGTGAGACACAGCTGCATTTGTGAGTTGTGAATGGGTGTACTGCAATAGCAGCATCAGTGGCTGCAACAGAGAAGCCTAAGAAATTTACTGTTGGGCCCTTTGTACAAAATGCTTTCCAATTTCTTTTATAAGGTTTAAATTAAGGTCTAGAGTGTAAGTGTAAGTGAAGGTACAATTAGTGATGAAATAACAAAATATAATCATGGTTGTGATCACAGGAGCAAATAGTCAGCAGGACTGGTGGCAGCCCAAGTGGCAATAAACAGAGAACAAGTACACACCAAGCTTCAGAGTGCTGCTGTTAAGGAGAACGGATGAAGGTGGAGCTCTGCATGTGCATGTCCAGTATGGCAGTCAGCAGCCATCTGTGGCTTCTGAGCACTTGAAATGTTGCCATGATGACTTATAAAAATAATTTAAAATTTGTTTTAAATTAAATAGTCACAGGCACATAAGAACACCATACTGGATTGTGAGCTTTAGAGTCTGAGAAGCTAGATTTATAATACTTATCACCCAAAATCTAGGATGAGGTGATGACTCAAGGAAACTATGGAAAGGAAAAGTTGCCAATAGTGTGGAAAAACTCAACTACAGATAACAAAAAGAACACACATGAATAATTAGAAGGATGATACTGAAGGTAGATTAGAAAATCATGTAGTACTAACAGAAATCAAATGATTACTATTTTCAAGAAAGAGGATTTCAAGAAAAAGGATGCAAGGCAAGAGAAGTACAGTCAAGCTACAGATTTGGGGATGCTCATGTTAATTTACTAAGCAAGTGAACATGATTTTCATGCTAACTCATTAAGCAAATAAATGTTCCTGGTTGAATCAAAAGTATAATAGCTAGGCTGAGGCAGGAAGATTCCAAGTTTTATTTATGCCTAGGCAATTAAGAGGGACCATGTCTCAAAAAAAGGACTAGGAATATAGCTCAAGGGTACGGGTAGAATACTACTGGGTTTGGTCCTTAGTACCCAAAACAAAATTTTTTAAAAACACACAAACAAAAGCTAGAACGATAGAGAAAACCAGGGGAGCCACAACTCAAACTCACACTCAAACTGAGGAGGGCGATATAGCTCAGTATGAATGAAGAAGACTTTTATAATTAATGCTAAACCAGGAAAGCCATAAAAGAGACTTGTACATCAATAATGTTTTCTTCTTCATTCGATTAAAAAAGTCTTAAAAGATATGTAAAATTATCACTTTTTAAAGATTTTGTCACATGGAAAGATGTTTTATTACTTTGCTTAATTATATCAACTAGTCTAGATATGTTGAGTTTCCACTGAAGACAATAAATACTTGTCTAGAAATAAGGTCCTAGTATTAGACATTTAAAGTCTTTCATTAGATAGATGTTTGTTACTATTTCTATTCTGATGCACAATAAACTCCCCCCAAAATATTCTGAAAGCTTCTAAGCTGAAAAATATTAGTTCATATACTGCACAAGAACATTAGTTTCTTTGAGGAAGGGGACACAGGGGATGTAACTCCATCTCCAGTCCATTTTTTATCTTTTATTTTGAGACAGGGTCTCACCAAGTCACTAAATTGCGCACGGCTGGACTTGAACTCCTGCCTCA
The DNA here is from genome assembly GCA_004027205.1 of Ctenodactylus gundi. Classification (NCBI taxonomy): domain Eukaryota; kingdom Metazoa; phylum Chordata; class Mammalia; order Rodentia; family Ctenodactylidae; genus Ctenodactylus; species Ctenodactylus gundi. The sequence goes on from PVKB01004699.1 coordinate 17,151, forward strand.
GGCTTCCACAGTACTGAGATTATAGGTGTGTGCCACCATGTCCAGTATGAGTTGCTTTCTATAGATCTTGTGAAACCAGTTGTCTGATTTCCAAGGTCTAGAAATAGTTGAGGTTTTTGACTCCCAAAACTTTGTCTGATGATATACAAACATGGAGAAACACATTTCCCAGTTCTGTTCTAATTAGTACTGGCATAAGAATTTTTTAAAAATCCATTGGAATGCCTGTCTAAAAATGCATAGTTAGAAATTAACATTTCATTCTTAAGAATAAGTAGAACAGTGGAGAATTTGTAATTTCCAACTGAAAATTGAAAAAAAGTTTATATTTCTCTCAGAATCCATAACACACAGTATACTACTACTTTTTGTACTTATTTTTATTATCATGGAGTCTGGAATGATATGTAGACAACAACAGAGCAGGGTATCTAAGAGAGAGTAGGCTTTGAAGCCACAAACACTTTAAGTCTTGGATATTGTGTATACTAATTGGACCTCACAAAGCCTTTGATATTGATCTGTTATAAAAGCATAATGATATTAGGAAAACTAAATGAAATAATGTTTTTAATAGTACCTAGAGACTTTCAAAATGCAAGGCACCTATATAGTCACTCCCAAACACTGAAGGTCCCTTCTACACTCTCTTCTCCCCACAATAAGAAATCAAGTAAGAGTTACGTGAAATCTATTAGAGTTACTGGTATTTTAAAAAGATAATATCCAACATGTATAACAAGCTTTGAGATTAATAGTATATTTTCCATCATCTCATTTGCTCCTCACAGAGGCCAAAAGAGACAGATAATGCAAGATTATCCCCTATTTAACAAAGGATGTAGGTCTCAAGAGCCAGTTTTAATGACTACATTAATACTGAGTTAAAGAGTTTAATGACAACAGCCTTTCCAGAATTAAATTCAAGCAGCTGTATCATAATTTCACTAGTAGGGGCTGGAGGACTGGCTCAGTGGTTAAAATGCTTGCCTTGCTAAGTACCTGAGTTCGATTCCCCAGCACCACACACCACTACCGGGTGTGGTAGTGAACACCTACAATCCCTTCAGATTTAGGAGGCTGAGACAGGAGAAGTATAGTGAGTTGAAGGCCAGCCTGGGCTCCACAGTGAGTTCAAGACCAGCCTAGGCTACTGAGCAAGACCCTGTCTCAAAAAACTTTTTTTCACTTGTAAAACAGCAATGACTTATCTTACAAGGATTAAAACAGGAGTGGTTGCTTATTTACTCATTCAGTATAAATTTACACACATTTAAACAAGCATTAGGATTAGGAGTCATACACCAAACTAGCAAGGATGAAGTCTCAAGTAAGACAATCACAACCACTGTCCTCATGGAATCAAGTCAGTGGGAGACAAGGGATTTTTCATGTAATCACACAGATGCATGTAAACCTGAAACTATGCTAAATGCTACAAAGAAGAGATAAGCCATTTTATGGGTGAGAAGGTAGAACCAGGTTAAGGAGGTCAAGAAAGTCACCTCAGAAAACAACCAAGAAAACAGGTCTGAAGAAGTGACAAAGGAAACATAGGTGGGTTTTGACAAATGGAAAACCTAGCTTATCAGATTAATGGCCAATCCCCCATAAATGGGTCTACTGGATCATTCTATACTGAAGTTCAATGTTGACTCTTCTCTCCATATTTAAGACAGAGGCTACACAAGAAGAAACTTTTAAATAAATCCTATTACTGATATCATCAGTGTTAAAACACATTGTATAATTGTATACCATAAAAATCTGGCTAAAAAAGAAAGATTTAGGGAACAAAAAGGAATAACTGACATTAAAACCACTTTAAAAAATTAGAAAATCTATAAAAAAGTTGAACTATAAAGCTGAGTACGTCTCACAGAGAATAATATCAGAAATGAGAAATAAGAAAAGAAATGTAAATAAATGGAACCAGGAGATCTAATATCTTAACAAGACTTCCAGAAAGAGAAACTGAAAGGAAAAAATTAAACCAGGAAATCAAAGGACAAGTTTATATTATTCCATAAGCTTCTGAAAAAGGCAAAATCAAAACCAAACAATTAAGTCAAATATAAAGAATCAAGAACCAGGATAGCCCTGGATTCTCAATACTAACAGTTTTTGACATTTAATTGTGTACCCAACAAACTATAGAAAAATTTTCCTAAATATAACATCACAGAAAACTTCACATCCATGCTTAATTTCTCAAGAAGGTACTAGAGGATGTGTCCTACCAAAGAACAAAGTAAACAATGCAAAAAACTGGAGAGCAACATGGGAAACAAACAAGAAAAGATCTTGATCAGACTCAGAGGGCAATTAATTCAGATTACAGGAACGTAACTCAAAGGAGAAATGACTACGCTGTCATCAAGATTCCAGTAACTGTGAGCCTAACAAGAGATTATCTAGAAAAATATAAGGAGAAAACAGAATAACCAACAGTTTTGGTCCCTGAGAAGGTAGGAGGGTATGAGATACAATCCAAATCTGAGGTGAAAAGATCACCTTGCACAGCAACAACTCTGTTAAGACTCTTACAGTCTTCAGTAGAGATGAAGGTAGGTAGCAAGACTAGAGAAGAAGTCTCTTCTAATGGCTTGTTTTCTCTTTAATTCAAAAGTAAACACAGAGCTGAAGGGATGGCTCAGCGATTAAAGTGCTTGCCTAGTAAGCACTAAGTACCTGAGTTCAATCCCCAGCACCACATAAAGCGAGGGTGGTGGCAAACACCTGAGGTAGGGGGATGAGACAGGAGAATTGCTATGAGTCCATGGTCAGCCTCAGGTATACAGTGAGACCCTGTCTCAAAACAAACAAAGAAACAAACAATTCATTAGTTTGGCTGGAGTGTAGTTCAGTGGTATAGCCCTTGACTGGCATGTATGATACCCCAGATTTGATCCCTAGTACTGCAAAAATACCAAAACAAACTATAACAAATTTGAAGGGAAGAAAAAAGGTAGAAATATTTGTTAAACGTAATAGGAAAAGTTGGCCAGGCCCAGTGGCATGGGCTGCAACTCCAGCAGTCCTGGAGACTGAGATAGAAGGGTCACAAATTCAAGCTCAGCCTGGGCATTTTAATAACTGAGACCCTGTCTTAAAATCAAAACTAAAAAAACAGACTTGGGAAGTAACTTAGTGAAAAGGTCCTTTGCTTGATCCCCAGTACAAAAAAAAAAAAAAAAAAAAAAAAAAAAAAAAAAGTTACTTAGGGAAATATGGTAGGCTATCTGAGCAGTGCTAAGGGACAATTAGGACATGTTTCAGGATCATGAACCTGCACTACTAAAATTTTTCTTCAGCACTTCTTGCTACTTACATGCAGATGTAGAGAGTAACAGATTCATCCACAGTTGGGATGTCATTACATCTGCAGAAGGTCAAAGATTAGCACACAGGTTAGAGTATTACTTAAATAATGAATTATAAGCTCTAACCAGGATTAAAGGTAATTAAAAAGGATAATGTCTTAAAAAATTAGGATAATGTCAGGGTAATATTAAGCAATAAAAAGATAATTGATGTTATTGCTAACAACCATCCTCTAGCAGAAAGTGATTTCATTATTCTAATTTATAATCATGTATACATACACTTACAACCACATATATATCTTTCACCAGATTTAGCTTTTTGAGGATGAACAGCAACCTTACCTGTCTTTCCCTCTTCCAAAGCCTAGGCTGGTAGCTACCATACCATCAGTGATTATTAACTGTGTGGTGAGATAAAAGGGTGAATTTCCTGCTTCTAAGCTCAACATCTGTTCAGAAAGACAGACATTTACAAGGAACGCACCTGAGAACCACTGTCAATTCAGTGATGGAAATTTACTAAGTAGCTAACAGTACGTCCGATGGGAGTTTTAGAGGTCATGGAGTTAGCCTGAGGAATCTATGAGTTAATATACACTATGTGAAAACTGAGACTACGTTTTCTCATTTTTAAGAGACATAAGGGACTTTTGTCTCTATTTTACATCAATTTAGTACTCCATGAGGTTTCATGAAATGACTAATCTGAAGCACAATCTATTTAATGTTAATCAAATACACGCATGAGGACTTCAAAGTAAATTCAAGGACTTCTTGTTTTCAGAAGAGCACAGATCCAACAAAAAATGTATCTTTTTTTCCCAGCAGTGCTGGAGACTGAACCCAGAGTCTTGTGTATCCTATACAATTGCTCTACCACTGAGCTACATCACCAGCCCATTTCTATGCTATTTTCAGATAGGGTAAATTGCACAGGGCTAGACTCAACCTTGCAACATTTTCCTCAGACTACAAATAGCAAATTTAATCTCTTTTGAGTGTAGGTTCAATCTGAAAAAAACACAGAATTTAATTTTTAATTCTTTTATTTATTTATTTATTTAGCTAGCTAGCTACCTGGAGATTGAGCCCAGGGCCTTGCACAGGTTGGGCATGCACTCTATTCCTGAACTACATACTTACCTTAAGATTTTTTTTTTTTTTTGCTACTGCTTAAGCTATAATATATTGTACAATTTCAAGTATTCATAGTATATATTCACATCAATCAATCTACCTACCTAACTAGAAAGAGAGAGAGAGAGAGAGAGAGAGAGAGAGAGAGAGAGAGAGAGAATCTCTAACCCAAAAATCTGAAATCTGGCATACTCTGAAGTCTAAAACACTTCTGACTCCAAGTATTTCAGATAAAATGCAAATTGTAGTTATCAGCTTTGAACTAATAGTAGACATATACAGGACATAGGGAATCACAACTTAAAGTAAAAGCTGTGCTAAAGATAAGCTTTAGCAAATGCATTGTTTGAAACTAAGTGTATGTATTGTTGTGGATAAGCCATGTTAGAATGGGAAACCAAGTATCCAGATGGTCTTTGTAAGTTTGAAGCACTATATGACAACTAATAAGAAAATTCCTAGCCCTCCAGGTCCAATTCTTTCTGAGAAAAGATATAAAGAGTTTTCATCTGGATGTAAAAACAATCCCCCCTATCTCTTGTTATTCTAACTGGCAGCACTTACAATAGGACATATGGCTGGAAAAAAAAAACATTTCAGGACGTCCTATATTATTCCTATTATTTTTTCCCTGAAGGTCCTAGAAAATATACCATTTCACTTTCAAGAAATGAACCTGTAGTTTCTGGATGAAGTTGATCTCTTTCCTAGAGCCTCTGCAGAAAAAAATAATACCAACTCCAGCTGTACCCCATTCTCTATTGCTGATTACTAAGACAAACAATTCAACTATAGCATTCAGAACCATCTATATGAGGGGCTGGGTTGAAAAAATGTAAGAGAAAGACATAATAATCTAACATTTGGGTTCTGGAGAAATCAGGTGAATTCCAGATGCCATTCAAAGCATAAAATGGTTTTCTTCTATCCACTGCCTCCTTCTCTTTACTTTAGTATAAGGAACAAAGACATGTAGCAAGTACGAAGGTGAAAGACCATCATGAAGTATGAGGACTTAAACTGTATTCCAATCTATCTGCCTATTTCAGAATAGCCACCATGGAAATTTCTTCATACAGCAAGTAGACAACTTTTTCATTTGTCCCTCAAAATCAGGAACAATTAATGTGAAATTTCACCTATTAAAGTTTTAATAAAAAATTCAGCTTAGTTATGAGGTCTCCTAAATAAACATTTTAGTTAAAAAATTTTAAAAACATTTTTATAAAAGTACTTTTCATAGTACAACCTCACAAAAATAAAACATGTGAAATCACATTCTTTGCTGATTCTACTAGAAGATACTTGAAGATTCTGCCTACCTTCAATATTTTACTGATTCTTATGACTGAGAGTCAGGAAGTGGTTCAAAAGCAGTCTCCCCGCTATGAGCTACTGTCTCACGTCTTATAATCAATCTTACCCACAATACACTATACTGCAATTATCTGCTGTGGCTAAAAAATGACACAATACTTTATTGTGACTTGGCTTTAAACATTTACTTACATTAAAAATTAATTCCACATTGTCTGAAACAAATGTTACTCAAATATCAAGTGCATTCCATTGAAATAAAGTGTAGGCTTGCTACTTTTCTATAGATTCAACATTCAATTCCTGAGTGGTTTTGTTTTTAGCAAAGCAATATTACCTAAGACACTGAAATTATGTTACCTTCATAATGTTAACTAAATCTGTTTGATAGTAGCGATCCTGGTGTGCATTTGCGGCTGCTAGGGTGAGAAGGTAATCGTTCCTTGCATGGGTGGCTTTGGAATTACATTCAGATCGCCGGGCTTTTAACTAAAACATAATTTAAAAAATTAGTGCAAACTGACATTACATTGCAAAATATAAAAAAATACTGCTCTTCATTAGCGATTAGTAAAGATAGCCATGTGCAGAAAATGTTCATATACATATAAAAGTATCATGATTAAGAATAACTAGATAATTTGGGAAAAGCATTTTCAAATATTTACTTTCTTTTGAGGAGTATAAGTAATTTACACTTTAGAAGTTATTAACATACTTCCAAAGCTTTCTAGAGCTCTTCAAAATATCATGCTCATTTTATCCTACTGAGAAAGTGAAGGTTCTGAAATTAGGTAATTTATCTTTGAAATCATGGTAAATCTACTGGAGTCAGGAAATAAATCTTTTTTTTTTTTTAAACCAACATTACTAATGTGCCAGAAGCACCTGTTGCTGGGAACCTGGCAGCAAAGCAAGGTCACTAAGTTCACTTTTGGCTCCAAGTATTTCAGATAGAATTCAACTTTTAATTATCAGCTTTGACGGTCCCACAGGCAAATTCACATGGGTTGGCCCAGGAGACCTACGCAGGAGCCTAACTCTGAGGGGAAGCCCCACGCACTCCTTCTCCTTTTTCACTAAGAAGTGAAAAAACAGAGCACCTGGGCAAGTAAGACAGGAAAACCTATCCTTAACACAGTCCTGAGAAGCAAACTAAGCCCTAAGTATTAACATCTGGGCAAATAAAACCACATAAATTGGGAGAAAATTTTTCTCCTAGAGTTAATAACATTAAAATGCTTTTCTAAGGCAGAAATAACCCACTGGAGATTTGGGGTTATAACTCAGAGATGACAGGACCTAGGTTGGATCCCCTAGCATTACACAATAGCGGGGTGTGGTGGTACACAACTCTAATCCTGGCACCTGAGAGACAGAAGCAGGAGGACTGCTGTGAGTTCAAGGCCAGCCTGGGCTATATAGTGAGTTCAGGGCCAGCCTGGACTACAGTACAAAGTAAAAAAAGAAAGATTACTCACCTATACTCTTGAAGATCACATTATTTTATAAGAGAATTTATTTGTTATTCATTTACTTATTTATTTAATTTGACATATGGTCTCGCTCTGTAGCCCAGGCTGGTCCTGAACTCACTACGGAGACTAGGCTGGCCTTGGACTCACGGCAATCCTCCTGTCTCAGCCTCCCAAGTGCTGGGATTACAGGCATGCACCACCACATCTGGCTTGGTGGTACTGAGGAATCGAACTCGGGTACTTAGTACTTGACTTAGGGCTTGCTGCTGAGCCATTCCTCCAACCCCCTATAAGAGGTTTCTTAAAAACTCACCTTTACACTTGCCTTCTGTAAACTGATTCTTGATTGAAAAAGACTAAGTTTAGACCTATAATAAAAACAGAATTGCTTAATAAATTATAATACAAAATTGTTAAATACTTCAGTTATTAATTTTTAACACTCCTCTAAACTAAAAAATGAAAAACCAAAAGCAATGTCTTATTTACCTCTATTTTACTACAAGAGCATAATATTATTATAGCAAAACAGGATTCGCAAAATATTGAGATTCACATAATAAAAATATCCTCAATGAAAACAAATCCAGTTTGACAAAAATCAAAAATACACTGTATCCCCTAATGAACAAGAGCCATCAAACTAGTATTAGTTGTACTAATTAATTATACTAATTATTCTCAGTTTTACACAATTTGAAACACTTAAATTCTTGCAAGAAAGGTGAGAGAAACCCAGGGTCAACCAATCTAAGGAGGCAACGGTTAGCAGGCATTCAAGCGCCAATATGTGACAGATGGTGACACCCTGAGAATGCCACTGCAGGCTTTAGAAAGTCTTTACTCCTATCGTTCCTGTCACTGAAAGTTCTTTGTTGCTGGGTGTCTCTACCTGTGGGTCCCTTGTACTGATAGTTATTTTGAACTGACAAAGAAGGTCCTTGGACTGTGCCTGATTCTGTTTTCTCCATTTCATCTTCTTCTCTGGTAATGTTATCTCCCTTGATCCCCTTATGTCTGAGAAGGGAACTGTAACAAGGCAGTAAAAATGCGCTGGCTTCACCCAAACAACCAGTGATAACGGTACAGAGAAAGCCAATAGACAGACAGATGCTAAGGAACAAGTAGAAACATTTCCATGCCCAGTGATTTCTTGGGGGACAGAGCAGCAATGTTTGTCTTAACTTTAGTGTCATGGTGATTGCCATGGGAGAATTCAATGCATGAACTGGCAGCTTTGCCTCATTATGAAAGACACTTGTAGACGACTTGGATTGGAAGGGGGAGTAGCCAGTCTGCAAAGCCAGTGTGAAGAGGAGAACAAAAGCAGCTTCTTACCTTTTTAACAGGAGAAAGAACATTCAGGTATAAACAAACATGCATCCCAACTCACCTCCCCATTCAAAAAAAAAAAAAAAATGGTCCTAAAATATTCCGGTTAATGTACCTTGTTATAGTCATATTGCATCAGGGGTTTTTTGTTATTTGTTTTGATTAATCAGATTCCCAATTTTGGTGACACAATTTAAGATTTGAGAGTGCCTGTTCAGGGTAAGAGACTGTGTTTGAAGTATCCCAGTTTTCCTTCTAGTATAGTCATTATACCAAGTCTGAACTGTGCTTGGATATTCCAATACAAGATTTTAAATTTCTAGGTTCTGGTTGATTTGCTAATTTACTTATTCTGTGGTGGAAAGTAGGTATTAGTGACAGTAATTATCCTCAAAGAATACAATACAGAAAAACTAAGAAAGGATTTTTATAAGTCATACACTCTACATATAATAAACTATCTCGTGTGCTACTTTTTATTGCCTGTGTTTCAAATGTTAATGCTCTTTGGGCTTCCAAACTCAACTTCATAACAACCTGTTGTATTAATGATTATATTCCTACAACTACCAGCTGATGGGCAATTGATTCCCAAAGTGTGGTCAGGTCCTCAGTCCCAAATTCTCATCTAAGAGCAGATATTTGACAACCTAGCAAACATAATCATTCTAGTGCCTTATAGGCTCTTCAGAATCTATGCATGCCTAATAAAACTCGCTGTTTCTTTCAAACTGTATCCTTCTTATCCTTCTTATTCCTGTGGCCTCTCCTAATGTGTCTCTCTCCCATCCATCAAGCCTACATGTAGTCCCATTTTTAGCAGCCCCTACCTGATCTTCCTGTCTCTACTTAGAAAAATCACAGTCATGTTTTAACACTGTCCAAATGTCACTCCTTCTATACAGGTTTCCTTTATCATTTTCCATTATTTTATATAACAGTGTTTTCATTTTAGTACTATAATTAGTGACTAGGTGAGTGACATTTAAACATTTAATTTCTTTGATTTCACTGTGAATAAACAAATTATCAAGTTACTTTCAAACACATTTCCTATACTCTCCTCCAAACTCCTTTAGGGCACAAAGCTTACCTTACTCATCTATGTATCCAAAATATCCAATATGCTTTCTCAATAAACATTCAGTCAATGTGCTGAGATATAGAGGCATTTCTTACTTGAATTTATTTTTCAGAAGAGTGGAACACTGAAGCAAAATGTTTCACTGTGAACATGGGCCATAGAAGGCTGTTCCTATGACCAGCTATATGAATTAGAGCCTGTCAAAACCACAGTCTGAGAGCAGTCTACTGCTGTCCTCATTTTCACCCTGCAGGTCATGGATAAGTTAGGTGTTTACATATGCTCTCTTAAATCTGTCAGTTCTCCCTTCTAAAATCCTGGAGAATCTAGAAAACAAGCTCCTAAAAAACTACTATGGCAGCATCTCCTAACAGAGATCTCCTAATTCAAAACTTTAGGTATTATTGAGAAGCTGGGCTCAGTGAAAAAGTACAGAAATTATTTTTCTCAAAAAATGACACAACAAAAACAGTAAATTAAATTAGAAAAATGTCAAATAACTTGACGTAATTGATGAGTATGCATTTACCATCACTTCATACTAAATAAACTTTCCAGGAGGCCCTGAAGTTTTACAAAATGCTTATACTTAAGTTTCTTAGCAATAAAAAGAAATGTTAGAAGCCACCTGTGTACAAGTGCCCAAAGCATTCTAATTTTATTTCCAGGAGTTCAGACTTCTGGATTCTGTATCAATTAGTACACTGAACAGGAGTTTTGGTTGTGCTAAGACAGACTTCTTCAGAGCACAGTTCTATAACACAAGGCTATTTGTTTTTAATCAGTTTCCTTCTGGTTGTCATTGTAAAAATCCTTCTCCTATTCCCAAGTTGCTTCATTTGTCATTATTACAATGAAGGTTTATAAATAAACATAGATTGAAAGTGGAAGTGATAAAATTAATAAAGCACACATTAAAAAGTATATATGAAGCTAGATGTGGGGCATACCTGTAATGCCAGCACTGTGAGACGCTGAGTCATGAGGATCTCAAGCCCAAGCCCATGCTGATCTCTTAGTTAACTTAGTGAGACCTTGTCTCAAAATAAGAAAATTAAAAAGATATTCATGTAAAGTGCTTGGGGAAAGATTTCTATATCAAAATCAATCTCTTACTGTCTTTTATCTATGGTCCATCAGTGGAATCCTAAAAACCACAAGGATTTCCTACTACAACTGATTTAGCATCTAGCATAATAAAAATAAGACTCAAATCCTGATAATCTAACATGATAGCACCTTTAACTAGACTTTCAACAAGCTTTCAGGTCTATAAGTACAATGTTCATTTGACTTCTTTCCATTTCAAAATTCAATTTCATGATCAAATATTCCTGTTTATTATATTAATACAGATAAACATAAGCCGATATAAAAAGGTGATCTAACCTATGTGACACATGTAAACAAAGGAAACCAACATGGCCTAAGAACAAGGCTGTGCCCTGAAGAAATTGAGAACAAAATGTTAGCACAGAAAGCATTTATTTGCATAAGCACTTTCTCAGAAATGCTAAAACACGTACTTTGCCTCGATGTCAGCTTTCTCCCGTACTGCATGAGCCATCTGTTCAGTCTCAAAGTACTTCTTTTTGCCTTTAGCTAAATCTTTCACTGTCTCTTGTAATTCAGTTTGGATTTTTGTTAACTGGTCCACACACTGCAAAATACAAAAATACAATTATTATAATTTTAGTCTTCAAGCTTAAAGAAATTTAGTTTGTCTTAATGACCAGGCAATATGCCTGCAGGATAGAAACCCAGAAGAAAAACTGGCATTTTTAGAGTCCTTCAAATTGCAAATTAAATTCCAGTGAACAGCTGGTACTTCCTTTTCACGTACTGTATCAAATACTGTCACGGTTTGCCTAACAATCATGCTTTGAGAAATAACTGCTGCTGCTGACTGACATTACGGACTTGCTGTTATAGATACCAAGGCAGTGAAGGCAAAAAACAAAAACCCCAAACAAAACCTAAAACAAATAAACCAATTTTGTATTTCTTCATAATCCTAAAAAGGCTCTCTTTTATAAATATTAAAGGAATAAGAGAATACTCATCTCCTAAGGTAAGAACTGTATTTTTCTGTAAATTAGTTTAATTAATAAAGTTCAAGCATCTGAAAAACGTTATATTGATTTTGGAATTGGGAAGTAATATATTCAAGTTCCCACTCTGCTATTTTCTACCTAAATCTCTTTAACCTTTTGTGGCCTTAGTTTCATCATTTATAAAATAATATTTACATTCCTATCCAGGTTGTTATAAAAATCAAATGCGACTACATTGGGAACAGTGACAGTCTGCACACTAAATGCTATACAAATATGAATAACAACTACTTCTTTCTTTTCCTGTGTATGTGTGTGTGTGTGTCGTCGTAATTGTAGTTGGTGTTGCTGCTGCTGCTGCTGCTGGAAAATCAACTCCAGGATCCTGCGCTATCTAAGTGTATGCTCTACCACTAAACTGCATACTCTGGAGCCCTGACTCACAATTACTTTAACAGAAGGTAAATAAACTCCAGTGTAAATGAGATATGGGCAAAGGCACGGCTAAGTAAATGTAAGAATGGCAACATGCTTTAGGTTACTGTGGCTCTTTTTCTCACTTATAAGCAGACGTTAGCATATAAAAAAATCTGATAAACACTATGGTAAATTTTCATTAAATCTCATATACCTTCCATTATCATCTCAGGTCATTCATATAATTGGGATATCTCTATATCCCCAAGTATTATAAGAGGAAAACACCCAAAACTAAGAAAAATTTTAAATGAATATGAACTTTAAAATGCTACAGAGGCAAAATTTTGAGTCAAAATTGCTTATGAAGATGACAAAACTACTTGGATGAGAATGCCTTCCTGTAGCCTGGAAAGTATAAAAGTTGGAAGCAGTATACATGGGACTCAGGGAACTGAGACCTGGAGAAAAGGAACACATATATCTAGATAAGCTCTAACAAAAACCCAAATTTTCTTCCCCTTGGGGCATTTGCTGAATCATGGCAGAAAGAAATAGAACACAGACTTAGAGTGGTACTCTCACTCTACTCTGGGTAGTTAAGAGTTTAATCCATGCCAAAAGAGGAGGAACTTGCAAGGCAAAGATCTGGAAAGAAAGGTACAACAGGGCAGCAAATCCAAAAGTCAGCATGGTATGCAATTCATCCTTGAGTAATTAGTTGCTTCTAATAAACAAGTGTGAGGTGAAATGCCAAGATATTTAGTAGATAGCAATAGCTAAGAGGCTGTTGATGGAGTAGAGATCAGAGGGTAACAGCCATGTGATGCTGAGAAGACAAAGGTTAGAGTTCAAGTCTTGTCAGAGTAGAAAATCTTGGTAGGCACTCTCTATTTTCAGTTAAGACTGCAGAAGTAAGACCAGTCCTAAAAAAAAAAACCAAGCCAGACCTTAACAGGATAAAGGTCTAGCACTCTATCTACCGGCCAAACACCTTCCAGCTCTTCAATTTTATTCCACAATTTCCAGCACTGTGAGACATACTAAAGCAGAAGATCTAAATAATCAAAACAAGAAAGGTGGTAAACAATAAAAAGAGACCTACAGGGATAGTAGATAGTGGAAAACGGATTAGAAAAAGAACAATGTATTAATGAGCTACCAGACAAATCGAGAAAATACTCAGATTGAACTACATAGAGACAACAGTAGGAATGCAAAAAATACATAAAAAGTACACAAAACATGGACAGAGTCAAAATGGTCTAACAGCACAAAATTGTGATGAGATGATACATAGAATTATACTGTTGGAGAACTTTTATATTGCTCATGATGTAGTAAAATGTTAATTTAAAACAGACTAAAAATTAATTTGGAATGGGATATGGGGAATAGTAAAGTAATTCAAAGTAATGTAACAAACTGACATTAAAATCTCTACGGTAATCACTAGAAAATAATATAGGATTACAAATTCAAGTGAATAGTGGAAGAAAAATTGTGTGTATTTGTGTGTCTGACTATGAAGAAAGATGAATGGGAGGTAGGAGCAGAGAATTCATACTAGTGTTATTTTCTAACTAGGAGAAAAATAACTGTTTTCAATTGCCAATGCATTCATCAAATCTAACTGAATTACTGGAAATTTCCATTTTTTCTCTATTAGAATATTCTGAATGAACTTAACTCCCTTTTATACTTTAGTTTCTCTTTGTTGAAAGACTGCTGTCTATGAAATTTATAAATCTGGCAATATGGAGACCTCCACAATGTGGCTGAAGAACGAAGCAACTGGAGAAGGCAAAACTTATGAATGTAAAGAAAGACTGAATTCTATTACTATCTATCATCTGTCATCTTGGCCCCTGAATCTGAATATACCTGAAGTTCTGAAATTTTCAGTTATATAAACCAACACATTCTCTTTTTTTTTGCTTAAATCAGTTTGAAATAAGTTTCTGTCATCTGCAATGCCAGATTCCTCACAGGTATATCCAACATATACTTAGTGTTTAACAACTGTAAAGATGAAACACCAACCGCAGTATTGTGCACTACAACATAGAACAGGTCTAATCCATAGACTTGAGAGCTGACAAGTCTCATTCTTTGCCCAGGAATGTTGGTTAAATTCACGTATTTCACCAAAGAAAAACTAAAGCATCAGAGGGAACTAAATTCTTTCAGAATATTCTGATACAGGAAAAAAAAAAAAAAAGGAACTTTCCAGTAATTCAATTAGAACTGACAAAGGCACTAGCAATTGAAAACAGTTATTTTTCTTTTAGCTAGAAAGTTATACTAGTATTAAATCTCTACTCCTATCTTCCATTCATCTTTCTGCATAATCAGACATACAAACAAACACACATGCATGCACACACATATACACACACACATATATTTTGTTCCAATTTGAAATCATTGATTACTGGTCACATAGTTCATGTACCATGTTTGTGGTCAAAGAGATGGTATTTGGCAAAAGTAAGACACTCTTACAAAAATATTAGGTGAATGCTTTAAAAATTATAATTTTATACAAACATACATTTAACATGTAAATTTCATGCTACTGCAATCATCCTTTATCAAATAAGGAAGATTAATTTTTTAGTTTTTGCTTTTTGAAATTTTCTGAAAATCTAAATGACAATCAGAATCAAAACATTGGATGGTTTCTGATATATTATTTCCTTGAATAATAACTTTAATATATTCTGAGGTATTAATACTTGTTTTAAAATTTTTCATCATAATGATCTTCATTTTTGTTATACTAAACAATGATTTATAAGAAGTGTTTATTGAGCTTTACCAATTTTCATAGATTCAAATTACACTTACCTTTATCTAATTAAATATAGTGGTTAAAAAAGGCATGTTGAGAAACTCTACTGAAACAACATCCAAAAACATTCATGGCTGTAGTTTTAAAAAGTTCAAAGTTAAAAAATAAAAACTAACCTTACAGATTACAACTGTACCACTGAGATATTAGAATACATATTAATGAAAAACAGAAACAATACCCTTTTTAGTTGCTGTTCTTTTAAGCTTCTCACTGTCCTTGCAGGCTCAGAAATAAAGTTTTTATAGTTTTCACATATATTGATCCGAGATTGGGCTACCTGCATTGTTCCTTCGAGAAAAGATTTCCAAACAGGATACATACTCCTAAATTCAAAGAGAAATAGAAAAGTATTAGGCAGAGAAAAGGAAGACAAAGTTGGCTAACATTCAGCTCACTGTCTAGAACTGACAGAATAAATATATCTTCTGTATAACCATAAATATATTTTTACTGTCTTATAAACAATATTTCAGCACACACAGAAACACAGTATATACTTTATCCCATTACAGCTCAGTTTATAGCTCAGTAATAGAGAACTTTGATCCACTGGCTACTGTTAATAATACCATAAAAGGATGTAAGGATTACAACTGGAGACAAAGCTAACACTACAAAAATTAGTGAGTAACTCTGATATTCCAGGACTTCCACTGTCGTGCAGTCTCACTATGAATATCAAACTTCATCATATTATTGAAGTATTTTCCTATTTTACAGATGAAGTGGGGATCAGAGAGATTTAGAGAATAAGTTTATGTCATACAAGACTACAGTGGTATTGAAATAAAGACGAAAGACTGGAAAACTCTAAAGTACATCCTCTTTGAACTACCCTGTTACACATTAATGAACGGGACTGGAAAAACTATATATCACAAGAAACTACTTAGGTGCTTGAGAAGTCTGTCTTGTCTAACAAAAGGATTCCATGGCATTGCTGCTCTACCTCTGTCTCTCTGATTGTTGAGGTTTGGATCTGGAGTGTCCCCCCCCAAAGCCTCAAGTTCTTAAGGATACTGCGTAGAGTTGGGAGATGTGACTTGGCTGGAAGCGGTGGATGCTTGGGACTTCAAGGGGCATGTGCTGGTCTCCCTTTCCTTTCAGGCTTCTTAGTTCCACCATGCTGTAAGGATTCTGTTTTCCAGAGCACTGTCTCTGGCTCTGGCTCTAGTGCAACTCTAGTGATGAAAAAGTAACTAATGACAGAAACTGATACCAGAGAAGTAGAGCCACTGCTGTGACTTGCCCTGACCATGTGGTTTGGAAGCCTTTGGAACCAGTTTGAAGGAAGAGATGCCAGTTGGAGAAGCCTGGGAGTGCTCTGAGCTGTGCTTGATAGGATATTCTGGTCAGAGCTCAGAAGACCAAGAATGCTTATAGAAGTGCTGATTAGAAAGGCCAGGCTCAAGAAGTTTCAGATGGGAAGGAGAACTGTATTGGCAAGTGGTCTAAAAACTTCACGTGCTATGCTCTGTCAAAAAGTTTGTCAGCATTTTGCCCTTGTCCAGAGACTGCTTAAAAATGAGATTAAGGGCAAATGACTACTGAATCTGGTAGAGGAAATCTCATGGCAGCCTGATGTCCAGGCTGTCACTTGGCTGCTGTCTGTGGCTTTTAGCCAACTCTATGGTGAAAACCAGGGTGAAGTGACAAAGAAAAATCATACAAAAAGTTTGCAGTGGCAGATCAAAATAGCCTGCAGTAGAGGGGTCAAAGAGCACAGGGAAGTTAAAGAGATTATCATTTAAAAAAAAAAAAAAGCAAAGTACTTGCCATCAGGACTATAGGAAAGATGCCCTGAAGGCATCTCCAAAGTCAACAAGACTCCACCCTTCACCAGCTAAAGGGTAGAAAGGCAAAAGAATTTGCTCTGGGAAGTGTATCTCAGGGCCAATGGAAAAATGTCTTTTAGAGTTCAGCCACCTGGAGTTCAAGCATGTAAGCACTCTGGAGAATTCTACAGCATTTGTCCAAGGGGGCCAGGCTACTGCTCAAGCCAGTGGCAGACATTGGAGATGTCCATGAGGTCCTGGCTTTACAGGCTGCAGAGTGACAGAGTTGTGGGTTCACAAAGGCTTCCACCCAGATTTCAGAGGAAGGCCTTGGAAGTCAGGCAGTATGTTGCTGGGAGTTTTAAAGGAGAAGCCTTTAAACCTTTAAGTTGCAGAGGACAACCCAGGAATTTGGAGAAGCCAGGAGCATGGAAAAACTGCTAAGGAAAGCTACCAGCCATAAGCAGGTTCAGGCCAGAGTGGAGAAGATGGAGGTTGCAGCCAGCAGCCATGCAATAGGGGCCGGACCTCCCAAGCCCTCTGGAGTTCATATATTGCTGCAGTTTATTCCAGGTGCTGGACAAGGACCTACAGGATTTAACCCCTGTCCTACAGGGTTTAGAAATTGCTTGGGTCCATTGCCATTTATCCTCCTTTTGGAAGGAAAATGTTTGCCCTGTGCCATTTTAAGTTGGAAGTGCTGAACTCTTTGGTTTTAACAGTAGCTTACAGATAAGAGTTTGCCTTGCATCTCACAGGAGACTTTGGATGTGGACTTTTTTTTTTTAAAATAGTGCTGGAACTGTTAAGACTTTGGTAATTCTTGGAGAAGGACTAAATGTCTTTTGCTTAAGGGAGTAGACATGAGTCTTTTGGAAGCCAGGAACAGAATGTCATGGTTTGGATCTGGAGTGTTCCCCAAAAGCCTCATGTTCCTATAGATACTGTGTAGTGTTGGGAGGTGGGGCCTAGCTGGAAAGGGCAGATGCTTGGGGCTTGACCTGGAGGGGTGTGTGCTGGTCTGCCCTTCCTTCCAGACTTCTCAGTTCCACCATGTTGCAGGGATCTCTGTCTTCCAGAGCATGGGTTCTGGTGCTGGCTCTAGCTGCGGCCCCACAACGATTCCACCATTTTCTAGCTGCCCACCACCTGTGAATAGACTGTGACTTTCTGAAACTGTAAGCTAAAATAAATCTTTCCTCCCTAAAGTTATAGATGTCAGGTATTGAGTCAAAGTGTCGGAAAACTAGCTAAGACACTGATAAAATACACTTCGTCAACATCATACTGTGTTCTGGAGTCATTCCAAGCAAGTCCCAGCACTTTGTTGATAAATGTGCTCAGCAATCACTCTGGTAAAGTCAAAGAATCATTCAGACTTTGCTTTTGCTAGCCAACTTCCTTTTCAGACCTTCTCTCCCAATTTGCTAAGTGCCATTGCCAATTCTAGTGTATATACCTCCAGAAGTTATACTTTATAACTTACCCAGCAATGAAGTGTACTTTGTTTTAAAAACAAGACAGTGAAATTCTGATACATACATTGTAATATTCATTCCTGAGATCTGCCCTCTGATGTTCACAAGGCTTTCTACTACAGTAAAGCACAGGACCACAGGCTACAGAAAAATGCTATCTGTGGGTCAAAACATTACAGGATAAAAGGAAGAAAAGGAAAATGGCCTGGGTCTCTATTATACTCAGAACTCTAAAAACAAAATTTGAAAAATTACAGTTGTCAACCAAGAAGTCTTAAATACATAACAAATTAATCAGTTTAGATAGAAATATTATTTATAATAGTGTGTGTGTGTGTGTGTGTGTGTGTGTGTAGTGTCCTTTTGAAAGGCTTCAGGATACTGCAGAAGGAAAAGTGGTGAGCATAAATACACCAATGGACTCAGGCACAGCAAAAACTGGTATCGTCCACAACCTCACTGTGTGACAACTGTTGGGACTTAGGTTGTAAACTCCTAAAAAGCTCAAATAATTGATTTCACCAGAAATGCAGGAGGAAAGAGAAGGAAAAAGGGGAAGGAGGGATCTTGCATTCATGTTGTTATGGGTAGCACCCTCTGCTCACCCTCTCACCTAGTTAAATGTTCATCATTCGAATCTCAGATTAAAAGTAACTTCTTTTGGGAAGCATTTCATGATCCCACCAAGCCAACCCACAGATTTAACCAAGTATCTCTTTGTTATTTGTTCAGGTGTCCAGCACCCTCAGTTACAAAATTTTATGTCATTAACTTAACAATTATAATTAGTTAATGTCCTTTTTCCCCCCTATAGTGAAAACTTCATGAAGGTGGGGAGGGGGTCATGTCTTGTTAACTATTGTACTTCTAGGACCTAGCAAATATAAAATGGCTACAATAATAGGTGCTAAATGAGTAAGACAATGAATGGATGAATGTATAAAATCATGACAACTGGACAAGAGAAATACTTTCATTATAAGAAGAGCATTAAAAGACACCCTTAGAGATTAGCAGATTTATAGCAGGCAAACAAATCCTAAAAAATGAGGTACTTTAAAAAGCAAGGAATTCAGTTACCAGTCAGAAGATCAGGGTTCAAACTCTAGGTTAACCAAAATAGTCAGACGTTGCATATTTCACTACACTTTCATTTCCTCAACATGCAAATGGAGATACAAAAATACTGTGCTTCCGGGTCTTGAATGGCCCACCCCTAATTCACAGGCCACTCTTTCATCCGGGCCTTATAATACTGACATATTCCATAGTCAGTTCCCTTCAGATGAACTCATGTAGGCTCATGGCTTTAAATATTATCATTATGCTGACTAGTCCAGAACTTTTAATTCCTGCATACTTCTTCCCTAATCCTCAACTGCCTGTTTAATATACTCACTTTAAATTTTTAATAGATATCTTAAATCTAACATGCCAAAAATCATTTTTCCCCCCTGTGGGACTAGGGCTCAAGTTCAGGGGCTTTACACTAAGCTACATCCACAGCCAATGTTTTATTTTTGATTTTGAGACAGGGTCTCATCAAGTGTCTCTGTCACCTAGGCTGGGCTCAAAGTTGTGACCTCATGCCTCAGCCTCCCCCGGTACTGAGATTATAGGAATGTGCCACAGGCTCTGGCTCCCTAATGAAATTTTAATCTTAGCCAAGTAACAAATAACTTCATACTACAAGCTCTAAAACAAATTCTTGACTTTGCAACACTAGATTCTGTTATCTATTGTCTCACTGACAGTTACTTAAGCCTACCTTCTCAAACCAAATATCCCAGAATCATCATTGATTTCTCTTTTCATTTCTAACAATATCCGTCTTTTCTATCAAGAAATCTTGTTTGGGGCTGGAGGAATAGCACAGAGGTTAAACACTTGCCTAGCATTCCCCAGCACCACATAAACTGGGCATGGTGGCTCATGCCTGTAATCCTAGCACTCAGTAACTTGAGACAGGGGAATTGCTGAGAGTCCCAGGCCAGCCTGGGCTCCAGAATGAGTTCAAGATCAGCATGGACTACAGAGTGAGACCCTGTCTCAAAGAAAAGAAACAAACAAACAAACAAAAAAAAAAAAAGCAAGAAAGCAAGCAAGCAAGCAAGAAAAGAAATGTTTTTTACATAAATTCACTAAACACGATTTCAGCTCATCCCCTCTACTGTGATCACCTGCTTCAAACCACATCACCTAAATGTGGATGATTCCAGCAGCCTCTCTGGCTGACTTCTCTACTGCTAACATCTATATTCTATGACTCAGGTATGTTTAATCTATGGCCTGCTAAGGGCAGAAAGCCTTTGATTTAAAAAAAAAATATTACAATAAAAATATTTTTAAAAATTTAGTACTTATATAAGTATATTAACTATATTATATACTGTATACATGGCCCAAGATAGTTCCTCTTTACTTAAAAATACAAGGGCAAAAAAAAAAAAAAATGGCAGGCCACAGATAGATATGCCTGTCATGGTATGGGACAGAAGTGTTACTGCTCCCTATCAATCTGTATTCACCTTACTATGCATATCCTTACCACCAACTGACATATATCAGTTTACTATCCGTCTTCCCTCAGTGGAATGTCAGCTTTGTGTGGCAGAGCTTTGCTTTATTCACTGTTATCTCCTCACCACCTAGAAGGGTGTATGCCACTGCAGGTAGTGATGGCAGACAGGTAAGAATAATGGAGCCTAGACTCAAACTCAGATTTTTCTGACCCTCAAACTTTTTTATTTTTATGACACTCAAATGATCTAAAGATCATTCTTGGTGTCAGCAACAAGGCTCAGTATAAAAAGGGTCTCCTTGCTCAGATTAGGGTATACCAAGCTCTGTGGGACCTAAACTCTTTGTATATGTTCTACACTATTTCTGCCTCATACCTCTTTATCATTTTCTTTTTTGTTAAACTGACATCTTTTAATTAAAAAGATACGTTCCTTACAACTTCATGTCACTATTCTAAGTAAAAAAAGTGCCATATTTTTATAACTAGGAAAATACAAAAAAAATTCATTCCCATGCCACCTAAGATCATACTGTAAGCTGTTTCTTATATAAGTATTACACAGGAAAACACAAAATTTTTCCAGACAGAATTTTGTACTGTGAGACAAATCAACAAACTTGTCCTTACTGTGCTGGTGAGCACTTAAATCCACACCTGTGGTAAAACTACATAGAACTTGGTATGTACAAAAATGAATGCATATAAAACAGAAGTGTAAACCAGACAGACAAGCTGCATCAGTATCAATTTTCTTGTTCTGATACAGTAAAGTAGGGAAAATGTTACCACTAGGGAAATTGGGTGAATATAAGAGCATTTATTGTATGTGAAACTACAAATACTTCAAAACAGAAACTTAAAAAAAAATTTTTTTTGACAAATAAAGCTATGGGTCTTTCCTAGGCATTTCCTTCTAGCATTACATCTTGAGAAGACTCTAAAAAACATGGTATGTTCACTATTGTAATTAATTTATACACTAATTTATTAATTTGTACATATAAGCTTATTAATTTATAAACTAAATAAAAGAAACAGATATGGTGCTTTAATAAAGAAATTATCTGTACTGTTCTTCTTGCCAGGAAGAAGGGGAATGTTCTAAGTCCAGGTAGCAGAAGCAAAGAGCAGCCCCTGTGAGCTGCAGTAAAATCTGTAAGAACTGCAGCTGAAGTGCCCAAGGACCAGGATGAAAGAATGTGGAGAGGTGAAGAGAGACAGGTAATTTGGGGCCAGGTTTCTTCATGACTTTGAATATCATTTAAAAAAATCAATCTAAATTTCATCCTATTGACAGTAAGAAACAGAAGATTTTCAAGCAAGGGAGTGACTGGAGGCCTATTTTGTAAGAAAAAAGATAGCTATGTTATAAAATGATGATAGTTTGTTACACTGTAGTAAATGTAACTGTGAAAGGGAAAGATTACAGCAGAGAGGCAGGGAGTTAACACTCCTGATACAAGAAGAGATCTAGAAAAAAGTTGTATTTCTAGGCTGCCAACTTATTTCCCAGCCAAAAGTTAATAAAAATATATGATCATTGCCAGCTTATAGACAATACTTGTAGACCTGAACATAGCTAAGATCACTGAGAAGAGTCACTAGAGAGCTAAGGAAACTTACTTACAGAAACATGTAGAGAGAAAGATTAGAAAACAAAAAGGCCCAAGAGGAAGTAATGTTGCCAAAGTCTGGTTTCCACACAAGTGGGAGTGGTTTTGTAGTATTAAATGGTATATTTATCATGAGATAAATCCTTTAAAAGACTGAGCACATGCACTGTTGGTAACAGCTAAATAAGAGAGACAAATTTAAGTCACATTAGGAGAAATACAAAATATAATGACAGAGCTTATAAAGAATAATTTGTGATATTAATATTTTAAATGTGTAAGCCCTTTGCTCAGCCATTTATCCTTGTAAAAATTTTACAGATAAAAGCATACTTCCACAGGATACAAATACATACCTGTATGCATACAGGAATTACTCATTGCAGATTATTTGCAGTAACAATAAATTAATTAACAACCAATAGTGAAATAGATAATAAAACTATAGTTCATCTATACTATGACTCTGAAGTAGCCATTCAAAAGAATGAACATACTTCTATGAAAGGTTGTCTAAAACAGATGTCTGTGTTTGTGTGTGTGTGTGTGTGTATATATGCTCCCACATATGTATGTGAGGGAGAGGTAGGCAATTTACAGAAATATGTGTATACAATTATTCCAGTCCTATTAAAAAGAAAAAATATGTCTATGTTCATGAATGAATCGGACAGAAAAGAATGTGAAAGAAAAGATTACATGCAGGAAGAAGAGCGAATGGACTGGGTTTGGGAAAGAGGATGAAGCTGGAGTTCATGCTCCTTTTGCTCTTTTGTACTATTTACCTACTTAATAAAAAGCACATATTACTTGGATAAGATTTTTTAACTATCAATACAAATATAATTTTTTTAAAAAAATTAAGCAGAAATTTAACATGACTAGAGCCAAATAAACTCTGAATTTAAAACAATGGGAATTGGCATTCTTCCCCTTGATTCTGGTCTTTCAATATTTTTTTTCCCAGAGTGGCGCCACCATCCTCTCAGTTGCCTAAATTTAAAAACCTGAAAGTCATTGTATAATCTTTCCTCCTTTCCTCCTACTTCATTCATTCAACCAGTATTTACCAAGTGCCTTATATGGGCCAAGAGCCACTTTAGACACAAAGAAAAACCATTTATATAGTTTATTTCAGAACAAATTTGACAAACTCAAAAAGCAAAACTCTGCCAAATCAACTGCAAGCCCTTTAGCTTCAGACTCTTAAGTATTTCTGAACTCTCCCTTAAACCTGATAAATTCCTACAATCTTAGCCTTCCAAATTATTCCTCATGCTCCTAATCCAATTTCATGCTATCATTATGGGAAGCTGATTATTATACCATTCATCTTGTGGAAATTCTTCAGTGTATCCTCATTATCTCCTGAACAAAAATAAACACTCCAAAATATGATACGCAAAGTCCTTGACGCCTGCCTGTGTATTCTCCACATCATCCACTCTACTTACCTTCCATCCTACTTTGTAGCAGCCATACTGAATGCCTCTATTTTACCATGTTCAGTGCTTTAAGATGTTACTTCTGTTTAAAATTCCTCTACCAAGCTGTCTGCCTGGCAAACTCTTGTACATTCCTTAAAAAGATGAAGATCAGCACCCTAGGCCAGGCACACCTTTACTACTACCAATACTATTAACTAGTGACCACCCCCGTAAGGTTCTAAAGGACAGACACTGTATCTTTTGGTGTCTCTCACCCTAAAATCTACTTTAACAGCTGGTACGTAGTATTTCAGTGATTAATCATGAAGAAAGAAAGAATGAATGAACATTTAAATTGTTCGTGTGACCTTGACTGACGCCTATATAACTCAGAACCTTGAGTCCTAGTACATAAAGTGAGATCCTAGAATGTAGAACGGTAACTGTATTTGTCTCACAGGGTTTTTGCTGCAGCAGCTACTGCTGCTGCTGTCACTGTTTTTAATAATCATGGGATGTGAGAGTTCCTAACACCGTATTTGGCATAGGGTAAAAGCTGGATTAAAATATCTTTTAGAATTAGGTTTTATAAGCCAGCCTGAGAGCATAGATTTTTATCCTTATTTGTTTGGTAACCTGAATCTTGAATTTCAAACAAATCCGGAATACAGCTATCCATAAATTGGAGTCCTGTATTCCCCAACAAGCAATCTGGCTTCCTCAGAACAAGAGTACCTCAGAGTTGGTTCTGCATGTCTCTTTTGCCTACAATATCCTCTCCTCTCTCTACCCCTTAGCGAAAATTTATAGATAATGGAAAATTCACAAAGTAATGTCTATTTTATTTTATGTTTTACTTCTATATTCCAAATTGGAATTTTATTACTAATAGCTGTCATATACCCCCTCCCAAATATAGTGTGCCACAACTGAAGAACTTCTAGGGTTTCTTGTGCATTTCTTTAGTATTTTAACTCACAGAAAAACATTCCTCAGAAGGCTCTGATGTCAGGCTTTTTTGATAATTGAGCAGCCTGATTTTACAGTCAGACTCCAAGCCATATACTTCAGTAGTGAGTTCTTAATTACTGTGAGTGCTCTACTCTTGTTTCATGGATATGACTCAAATCCAACCAGACTACAAGCTCTGAACTGTCTTTTGGGTCCCCCAACATGGAGGACAGTCCTGAGCAGAAAAAACAATCAATATTCCAACTTAGGCCCCCAAAAGATATTAAATTTTAAACAAAATTATAAAAACTTTTAAGATGTTAGTAGGTCACTGAGAATCTAACTGCCATTTCACCACCATCTACCTTCTTTAAAATTTGTGCATGAATTCAACTAGATAACTTCTAGATACCTTGTATATACACAACACGTTTCTAAAATAAGTTCTGTGCTATCAAGGAAGCACTTTGGGGGTGAGCGTGGAGGAATAGCTCAGCAATTAAAGCACTTGCCTAGCAAGTGCTAAGTACCTGAGTTCAATTCTCTAGCACCACATAAGCCAGCTGGGGCAGGAGGATTGCTGTGAGTTCAAGGTCAGTCTGGGCTATATAGTGAGGTCAGAACCAGTCTGGGCCCCAGTGTGAAACCCTGCCTCAAAAAAAAAAAAAAAAAAAAGGAAGTTCTTTTCATTGAAAAAAAAAGGAAGTTCTTTTCATTGAAATACATTACTTAGAAACTCTAGTCTCACAAAAATCTCATCTTTCCAAATTAAAATGTATTTCAGAAGAAAAGAATCAGTGATCAAGATAGTACACTACAGTCTTATATAACTACTGTTGCAATAATGTTTTTCATCTCAAGTCACTGAGAAAACATTCAATTGATACCCACTTCCTTAAGTTCTATATGCAAGTATTAACTAAATAATGTATGACCTTGGCTTAAAATAAAATAACTCACAGAGTATGTACATATGTTATAGAACATTTTTTATAATTTTGAGATTATGCTTAAACATAGCAAAGAAACAATCCTTCTAAAAATTGAAATGTTATATTATTTATATGTAATATGATTCTGAAAGAAACCATTTTTTGAAAAGCAAAAACCACTCGGTAAGTTACCTGTAATCATTCCGATCATCAGCTTTTATTCCAGGCCAATCTCTCTTCAGGTATTGGCTAGCCAATTTCTGGATACCCTGTTAAAAAAAATATTTATTTTTTTTTCTAAAATAAGTATTGTGCCAGCAAGGAATCTCTTCCCCTTAAAATACATTACTTAGGAAAATCTCATTTTTTCAAATGTAAATTTAATTCAGAAGTAAAAAATCAACGATCATGGCAGAACACTAAAACCTTTTCTCATTATTGTCCAGTTCTCTCTCATCTCCACTTTTAGGAAAAAAAGTTGAATATATGAAAGAAAAACTGAAACATAAGTGTTATGCACTTCACTCTACCAAACTATGTAGCAGCCACAAATGACCTCTGGTATGCTGCAGTGAGCACAGCTGTCCATGTCCCAGAGCTCTGATTACACAGCTTGACACCCCCGTCTCCCACTCCTCCTCAGCTCAGGCACAGACACATGCTTCTAAATCCAAGCAACCAAGCTCTCATATACCAGAAGAAAAAATGCATTTAACTTGTTGCAAACAAATACACACTGGCTTTTAAAATTAATGAACACACTTTGTTACTCTCAAAAGACAGATTTCAAGGTTTTTTTATTTAAATAAATAGCATGCTACAAATCACTTCAACCAAAAACAATTAGTTTTACCAAAAAATATATACCCATTACTCATATAATCTGAATGTGATCAACACAGAATATAATATGCAGAGGAGTATAGAGATTTGAACATCTCAGAGGAGATTATTTTATTGGGGAGTTTAAATTACTCTTTCCAACTATATAACCTATTACTCTTGGATAAAAACACATGTGATCCCTTAATGTAATGGACATAGGAATCATATACTTTGGCATACTCATTTTCACACTTGCAGCTATAAAAGTACTACCATGTTGAAATGAAAAACAACCACAATAATTAGTGGACCATCTAAGCAAAGGTCACTTTAAAATCAGTGCTTCTATACAGGGTATCACTCTATACCTGGTACCTTTTCTTTCCTTTTAAAAAATTATTGATTGATTGAGTGATTACTGAACTAGGAAGTGAATCCAGGACCTTTAGCACTAAACTATACCTTCAGCCCTATTGTTATTATTACTACCAAGATGGGATCTTACTAAGTTGCGAAGCCAGACTTGAACTTGAGATCTTCACGCCTCAGCTTCTTGGTGAGTATCACCATACTTAGTGTCTTTCTACTAAAATCTGTTACAAATTAATTTGGCTTAATTAAATTCACTATTGAATGTCTATGCTGAAACAGCATTATTTCAGTCCAAAGCCCAGCTGGAACTGAAGCACCTTTGAATCTCAAGCTTCTCCTGAACATGACAACATACTATTTCCAGGTACTATATATTCTTAATATATGTTGTACTTGGAGAAACTCAATTAGTAGTCTTCTCTGAATAAATTCAGTATTCTTTCATTTCTGCACCTTGCTCATACTGTTCCTATTTTACAAAACATCTTCCTAGTATTCTCATGTTGGCCTGCCAAAGTCTTCTCTCTTTATATTGATTTTTATATTTCCAGGCAGAAAATACTCATAAGTATTTGTAGAAAACTGTAAAATGTTTCACTGCCTAAGTATTCAATTTCATTTCATTCTCTTGTAATAATTTGTTATTCTTTCCACACTTATTAGTTGAAATTCTATGAAGAACCATCACTCCTGCACTACTTGGACTAGGTTACCCTAATGTACACTTCTAGAGGAAAGACAGGATAAATATTTGATTGTTCAATTTGTCCCCACAGATGAACAATAATTTTTAATGTAATATTACAAACTCATGCATCTTAAATAACATATGTATTCCAATTAACTGAAACACTATTCTTTTGATGCTCACCTTGTCACATCTGTGGTCTGTAGAAACCCTTCCTAGTTGGCTCCCATACTATGACCCCATACTCTGACCGTGACTGCTTCTTTGGTTTCTTTTCAATAAACTATTTCTCTATGACTTTATAATTCCTTAGAGAGAGAAACCATGTTTAGAAGCCACAACACAGGCCCATCCTTAGCATTACAGGTCTTCCTGTCTTTCTCTAAAAGGCCTTTTCTAATCATTATATACAAAGTAGTTCCCCAGTTACTCTCTCATACAACCTAACTTATTCACATTACATTAATCACTATACATTGTTACCATATGGTTTTTTTTTGTCTGTTTCCTGACTATAAGTTCCCTCAGGCAGTGATCTGGCCTCTCTCATTTATTTCATTCATTCACTCAGCACCTGATACTGAAACCAGGGTCTTTACACTGAGCTACATCCCAGCCCCTTTTTCAAAATTCTTTACTCTGAGACAGGGTCTTTCAAATTTCCAAGCTGCCCAGTCTGGGCTTAAATTTCCATTCTTCCTACCTCAGCCTCCTGGAGTGTTGAGACTATAGGCCTGTACTACCATGCTGTGATCACTGAAGGGATTAGGTCAATTTGAGGGAATTAGGAACCACATCTCCATTAGGATTAGGATTTGTGAACCACCCCTAAATTGGGGATCAAAAACTGGTCTGGATTAGAGTGTGAGTGATTTGTGGGCTGGCCAATGAGAGAAGAACACCCACCCAGATGTGGAAGGGCCAACTGGAACTCCAAGGGTATAAAAGGAAGGAAGAGGGAAGATTGCTACAGCTTCTTCCTCTAGGAAAGCTCTCGCCTTCGCTATTGTCTACAGACCCCGACTTGCTACACATTGCAGATCGTCAGCACAGATTCGCTCCAGTCTCAACTTGTGCCTGTCTGCCTGTTGCTGATCTTCAGCCTCTGATATTCAGGCTTCGGTCTTCACCCAAGATCTACAGCAGACTTTCACCTCACAGGCTGTCCTGCAGTGGGAGATCTACTTCACGGCTGAGCAGCCATCTTGGACCATCTCTATCCTTGGATTTTTAAGCCTTCCTAATAGACCTTTTTGTGATAAAATCTGTAAATTCTGTCTTTTGAAAGAACCCAAACTAATACACATGCCTAGCTTATTTACTTTTCAAATTACTATATACAGACCAGACTATTGCTCAGAGGCAAGCATTTAGCCACTGCCAATAATATCCACTAATTACATGAATAAATGCCACCTAAATCACTCTATTTTCAATGTATAATATTAATGTTCTTTTGAGTTTTTGCCATTCTGAATAAGAAATATTTAAATCAAAATTTCTCTGGTACCTAATTATCATATACTCAAGGAAAAAAAACTGTACTAGGTTTTTGAGATTATAATCTAGCACTCTAATAAATAAGTTCCTTAACACAGTTATAATTGAATTCAACCATTCCTGTTACTGAAAGAGAACACATGTGAATATTCCAAAGTGATGACAAGTACAATCAAAAGTTAATTTCATACTTAGAAGCCACTACACTTTAATTTTTGTGAAATTTAAAAACCAGATCTCTGAATTCAAAGGACTCATATCCGCAGAGAAAAATAAAAATTACGCAACCTAAAATGCCAAGAAACACATAGGTCAATACCAAATAAATGGTGGAATGCCATTTAAGTACTCAAATAAGGAAAAGATCATGTGACACTTTAACAAATCACATCTAATGCCATGTGACTTTTTCAGTTGAATCATTGTTAAAGTGTTTGCAGAATACTTCACAAAGAACATGGGATATGACTGAGACTCCTAGGAGCAGAATGTGGACCAAGGGCAGAATGATAGTGTCCTAAGTTTATACAGTACAAAGAAACCACCAAACACTTTCACATATTCATTTCTCTTAACTCTAGTAGGCATGGCTGTAATTACAAAGAAAGAGGACACTTATAAAGATGCAAAATTTACTTCCAGTCATGTAGTTCATAACTAGTTAAATTTAAGCTAGGATCTCAAGTTATTAAGTCTTTGTCAATGACATACTTCAGAATAGATTTTGTATGATTCTCAAAAAATGAAATTACTTTAACTTGTTAACTTTTTTGTGCATTATGCATTACAACAGCAATTTCTAGAGCCCTAAACCACAAAGCTGAACTGTATTAAGCTGAATGAGCCCTTCAGAGATGAGACGAGGGATTCATGAGATAGACAAACACTGCGATTTCTAGATGAAAGACTTTATTCAAGTTAGTTCACAGAGGCAGGAACCGTGACTTCTGTGTGCTCTGTGCAGCTGTTCAAGATCTAATCTGCACGGGTGCTCAGAAATATTTCTGCTCACTACGGGAATGGTCCCAAGGAATAGCGCTCGCCGTTGAAGGCACTCTATACTTAGACAAACTACTCTCTTGCATGGGTTAAGCTTAAAATCACATCTGATGAATGAAAGGTTCACTGACATAGAAAAAAATTATCCACCCTGGTTAATTTGCTAAGAAAAACTAACTTATATTTTAAATTTTAAGTAGTTTTTTGGGGGGTATATTTATTCCCTGCGCCCATGGTATCTCTCTAAAACTGATTCACTTAACATATACTTATTTATATTGAGTAGAGTGTCACTGAAACAAGGTTGATATGATTTGCAGTATAGTTCACTCTGGAGCAGTGACTTCCATAAAGATGTAGTACTATCAATATACCCTTTGGAACATCCAGTGACATCTCATTCCAACTTTTTAAAAAGCTATCAGTGTCTGATGTGAGACTTGCTCTGTTTTACCTCTCAATAACACTTGCTGTATTGCTCTAACAGGTGAAGAAGCACAAAGAAAGCCACTGTCAAGTAGCTACTGGGAATGGGCTGACAGTGTAACCTCTGGCCTTCTCGCCACAGTAATCTGAGCAGGAGCCTGCACCACAGCTCAGGCACAGGTTATTCTGTATTCTTTCTGCCCCCAACATACAATGAAGTCTACATTTAACTTGTATTAGGCACCTGCCCTCAGACAGTTCTTCAATATATTAGGAAATCATATTCTCTACATTCTATAATTTTTGTTATGAAATTCCAAATGATCTTTCAAAAATTAGCTAGTCTACTACATAAGCTAAATGATGAAACGGTTGCCTTTTACTCTTAAATCACTGTCTTAGTTAATTTTTTGTTGCTGTGACTCAAAACCCAGCATCCACAAATTTAGGGGAGGAAATGTTTATTTTCGCTCACAATTTCACACAGTCCATTCAGGGGCGGCTGGCGATAGTTGGAGTACATGGTAGAGGCAGAGGTGGAGACAGCTGCTCAGGGCCTCACAAACAGGCAGCCAAGTCAAGGCAAGCTGAGACTAGTCCTCCAAGGAAGGCAGGAAGCAGCTTATATATCCTTCCAGGTCTCATCCCAGTGATCAGCCCCTCCTGGACCCAGGTGTGAAAGGTGTGGTAAACCCCCTCTATATGCCTATAATCCAATTTACATGCCTGTAATCCAAATTACATGCCTGTAATCTACCTATCCAGACTAAGCCCCAATTTCCCAGTAGCACATGATTCCATAGAAAATCTGTAACATTCAAATACATGAGACTTTTGGGGGGCATTCCAGATCCAAACCACAATAATCTCTTTTTTAACAAAGAACTTTACTCTCACTTTCCTTAAGGAAAGTTTTGAAAAATTTGATAACATATACTTGCATTGGGAAAAATAAGCAGTATATTATTTTAAATAATGTGATAAATTACTTTTCTATTAATTTCAAGGTGAAATAAAATTTCAATCTCATATTATATGTGTTGTATGTATTAAGCACTAAAATGTTTTAGCCAATTTCCTTTCATAAAAATAAAGATGAACTTTATTTAAATTGCATATGAAAACACAAAATCTATTGACATTTTAAATAGTTTATCTGATCTGAAAATCAATGAGAATAAAAACATATCAAATTTAACACTAATTCATGATTTTAAAAACCTCAAAAAAGCTAGAAGTAAAAGAAAATTTCCTTACCCAAATGAAAAATATATAAAAATCATGCAGTTAATATACTTTTAATTAAGGCAAGGATGCCATCATACCAAATCCTTTTTGACGTTGTATTAAAGTCCTACTTACCATGATAAGGCAAGAAAAAGGAAAGTCATAGAATGAAAGAAAAAAAGTTACCTTTTTTTCACAGATGACATAATTTTCTACAAAAAAAAAAATCCTCTAGGAACTAATGATTCAGTTAGCAAGGTCACAAGATACAAAGGCAATACATCAAAACCAACTGCTCTCCTACATGCTGTGATAAGAAATTAAAATTCTAAATTAAAAAAATTAGAATAGCATAGAGGAAAAAAAATGAAGCATTTCAGGTACAGGTGACCTAACAAAATAAGTGAGGGAGTTACAGGTAGAAAATTCCACATACTGTGAAACAAATCAGAGGAAAAGTAAGTGAACGAGAGAACTATTTCATGTTAATAGGTTGGAAGATTTTCTATCACTAAAACGTTAGCTGTTTCCAATTTGATCTATCCATCTCATGCAATCCTAGTCAAAACTCCAGAAAGTCTTTCTGGTACATTAAAAAATCTGATTTGAAATGTACAAGCTAGCAAGTCTGAGCCCAGCCTGGGCATCTTAGCAACACAAGAAGACCCTGTCTCAAAAATAAAAAATAAAAAAATGGGCTGGGGACATAGCTCAGTAATGAAGACCCTGGGTTTCATCCCCCATACCAAACACACACACACACACACACACACACACACACACACACACACACACACAGTAAAAGTAGTACGATAACCAAAACAATTCTGAACAAGAAGAGTCAGAGGACTCTCATTACCTGATTTCAAGGTATACTTAAAACACTTATACAGTGGTCAAAACTGTAATACCGGCAAGAGAAAGAACACACAGATTAATGGTACAGAAGAGAGATCTGAAAAGTAGACTCTTATAAAGGGCAAAGAAAATTTGATGAAGAAAGGATAGTCATTAGCACCAAAAGGTGCTAGAACTGAATGACCATACACAAAACAACAGCACCAAAAAAATCAACTTAATATACAACTTACAACTCAACACAAAAATTAACTCCTAATGGTACACAGACCTAAATTTAGATAATGTTTAGAGTTCGACTTTAAATAATTAGAGAGACCTCAGAAAGCTATCTTCAATTTATACATATACATGGGTGGGTTTACTGCTAAGTAAAAAGTCAAACTGGATTTAGTAGCTACCACACTGAGAGAGAGAAAGAGAGAGAGAGAAAGAGAGAGAGAGAGAGAGAGAGAGAGAGAGAGAGAGAGAGAGTTTTACAGTCTCTTCCCACTGAGTGAGTTATATCCCTATCCTTTTTGTTTTGAGGCAAAGTTTCATGAAATTACACAGGTAGGGCTTGAATTTGCAATCCTCCCGCCTTAGCCTCCCAGAGAGAGCTAGGACTATAAGTGTACCCACCTGGCTTTAAAATGTTTTAAAATACTTTAAGACAATTTGATTAGCTAGATAGGATGTTTACCCCATTTTTTTTCTAATGGGAAGATGTACATATGGATAAAAGTTAAAGGCAAGAAAAATAAACACTTGTATGTTCATTGCATGGAAGCAAAGGTTAACAAGGTAACACATTTGTTTTTTAGTTTAGATAAGAATTTGAATGGATGAATGATAAGTAATAGATACAGATCAATCTTGAGTTAGTTTACAGAATTACAATTATGCTTGTGACT
This sequence comes from Ctenodactylus gundi, assembly GCA_004027205.1. Taxonomy (NCBI): domain Eukaryota; kingdom Metazoa; phylum Chordata; class Mammalia; order Rodentia; family Ctenodactylidae; genus Ctenodactylus; species Ctenodactylus gundi. Next base: position 50,641 of record PVKB01004699.1, read on the forward strand.
TATATCTCTATATCAGTATATCCTTGTGATTAAGAGCTTTCTTTTTTAAGTCTTAAGAGTGTAGATGCCAAAAATAATCTAAATACGTTACAAAATGATATATCTAACTCTTTGGCTCTTATAATCACTTCACATAGGGCTAGATGAATAGCATGTAAGAGAGAGTGTTTGCCTAGCCAAGTGTAAAACCCTGAGTTCAATTCCCTAGCATCACATAAGCCAGGTGTGGTGGCACATGTCTGTGTCCCCAGCACTCAGGAGGCTGAGGCAGGAGGATTGCCATGAGTTCAAGGCCAGCCTGGACTACACAGTGAGTTCAGAATGAACCTAAACTGCACAGTGAGATGCTGTTTCAGGAAAAAAAAAAAACCAAACAAACCATAATCACTCCATATATATCAATAGTCACACTAGTCACATGGATATTCCTGTGCTTTAAAATGTTTTAGAACACTTGAAGACAATTTGATCAGCTAGATAGGCTGCTTGCCCCATTTTTTTCTAATAAGAAAATGTAAATACGGATAAAAGTTAAAGGAAAGAAAATTCCTATGCTTTTAACAAGCAAATACAACATTTGAAAAATGTAGACTTATGAAAACCAGATATATAGTACTCTAAAAGCCTAATGGAGAGTTGGCCCACTGGTGCAGCCTATAATCCCAGCACTTTGGGAGGCTGAGGAAGGAGAATCCATGTTCAAACCTAGCCTGGGCAACTTAGCAACTGAGTAAGACCTTGTCTCAAATAAACAATAGAAAGGGGGCTAGAGATGTAGCTTAAGAGCTCCATGTTCAGCACCCAGAACTGAGAAAAAAAAAGAAAAAGAAAAATAGGGAAAAAAAAGAATGAAAAAAAGACCAACGAATAAGGAGAAGAGGCTTCCATATTCAAACAAACTTGAGAAGCATATATAACTGAGATCAGAAGGGCAAATGTGAAGTAACTGGCAAAGAGAAGCAGGACGTACAGCAATTAAAGAGGAGAGGCAGTCAAGTGTCAAACTATGCAGAGTACAAAGGGCACATAAGTACAATGGTGTATACTGAAAACAAAGAATACTCCAAGAAGCTTTCACATAAGCAGTATAAATCAATTTGTATTTTTAAAACATTATTTTCACAGTTATGTGGAAATCCACCATGGGAAGAAACAAAAGATATGAACATTACTCAGAAGATTATAGAAGGGGAGGATCTGAGGAGGCAAGAAGAGTAGAACGCACAAAGAATCTGTCTCCAATACAGACAATAACAGCTTTAGAGAAATACGTCTGATACAATTATTTTGGAACTCTGGGGTCTCCTGAAGGCTTACAATGTCCCAGAAAGACTGAAGATCATAAATTTTGGTCAATTTCAGCTGTTAGCTTAGCAGTGGCTATCCACTTTCTATCCCCACCCAGCAGCAGGCAGTCATACATGTGCTCCTGCAGCAGCTTCTGAGAGCCACAGTGAAAACTAAGGCTCTGTGCTGTGCAATGGACCAAGGTGTCATTTATGATCACTAAGGGGAATACAGGCAAGGAAGCCACTGTTGCAGCAGTACCTCAGTGCTACAAGCCTCCAATGCTCAGACTCAAGTCACTACTAGGGCACTGAAAGGGCTGGTTCCCTTTTCCTCTCTATTTTTTAATTTGCTCACCTTTTGGGAACTGAGTATTAAAGATTAGGGTGTTCAAAAGCACCTGTATATTTAATAAAAATCAGTGAGTCACCATGATACACAAAGAAAGGCAAAGGCTCAGAAAAGACCTTAAGTTTGCACCTCAGCACAGAAACAGCCCACAGCAATAAAAAACAGAAGTAAATAAAATGAAGACAAAAAAAGCTGAACCCAAAGAACTAGAAGAATCTGATTTCCAGCATCATCTCATGAAGGGAACCAAGAATTAAAGACACAGACCAACAAAGCTTAAATAATTAAACTAGTCTGGAGTTTGACTATGTTCTCACAAAGGAGACAGATATCTTTGTCTGGCCTCCTGGGATGAAGAGACCTTGCCTGCAAACAGGAAGGACTTGGAATCCCAGGTAGTCCTTTGTTTTACAGTCTGAGGTGATGGGCTCTGGCCTGCAAACAGGAACGGTTTGGGGTCTCAGACAATTCTTGTTTTGCCACCCAAGGTGAGCCACTGCCTGCACATGGGAAGGGCTGCAGGTCTCTTGCAAAGAAGGGCCTCTCTTGGCTTGTGGCAAACAAATGCAAGCAGACTATGGCAGACTTTGAGACTCCTTGACTAGATAACAAAGCTAGGTGGTCTAATAAGAGATGCAAGATAGAATTAGGGTAAAGGTCAGCGAGTAAGACAGGGGGTTGGATTAGGGACCTATAAAAATAAAGAGCGCAGTCTCTCCTTGCTGCAGTCTTCCCTTCTGTGTGTGTGTGTGTGTGTGTGTGTGTGTGCGTGCGTGCGTGCGTGCGTGTGTGTGTCTTTTGTCTGCGTCTTTGTCTTTTTGTTCATTCCTCCTTTTTAGGACAAGTGGACTGCAACAATCTCATGATTAGGTTCAACTGTTCACTTACTAACAAAAAAATCCACTGAGCATAAAAAGAAACAGGGCAAGATGACTCACTCAGAGGAGCAAATCCAAGCCAACAGAGCCTGCCCCTAAAAAAGACCAGATGTCCTATCTACTAGACAAAGACTTTAAAGCAGGTGTGTTCAACAAGCATGTAGCCATGGACAGCCAGTAAAGTGCTTCTCAAGGCTGCAAACCTTTATCATTATGTGATTTTTAGTGATATTTTTCATGATTCAATTTCGTGGTGCTCAAGCATAGATTGTACGTAGGTAACAAGAGAACACTGTGCAGTGGAAGACACACTACTGTGCTGATTCTGCTTCCGGATCCTGCCACACAGTCAATCCAGTAGAAACTCAAGTGTATCAGACATTACACAGTTACACAATTTGCCAAGTAAATCCGAAGGATTACCAATGGAAGTACTTAAGCCTACTTATATGTATGTGAGCCAAGGAATACAGATTTTTTTGTTATTAAATAAACTGTACACTTTCTTATTTAATTATTAAGCTTGGGTTTGTTGCATTATTTTGTAAAATGATAAGCTAAAATATTTAAAAAGAAAATTCTGTTACATACATTAACTACGTGATATATTTTATACCCAGCCCAAGACAATTCTCTTTCACTCAAGGAAGCTTAGGCAAGCCAAAAGAATGGCCACCCAGGTTTTAAAAGAACTGTCCTAAAAATGCTCAAAGAAATAAGGGAAGACAAACTGAAACTCAATAATATGGTATTTGAGCAAAATGTAAATAACAAGAAAATCTAAAAAGAAATTTTAAATCTTCTGGAGCTGAAATGTGAAATAATTGAGATGGAAAGTTTCCTAGAAGAGTTGGACACGGTGATGCACATCTGCAATCCCAGCACTCTGGAAGGCTGAGGCAAGAGAGCTGCAAGTTCAGGCCTAGCCTGGACAATTTAGCAACTTAGTGAGGTCTTGTCTCAAAAATTTAAAAAATAATTTTGCAAAAAAGCTAAGCAAGTAGTTCTGAAGAAAGGCTCTGGATTCAATTCTCAGTACTTCATTGCCACTCCCAGCAAAAAATCACTAGAAAGCTTTAGCCTTCATACAATTAGATGGAATGATGGCATCTCCCATAGGAATGAATAAACTAGTAAAGTTAGTAGGCTACTTAATGAAAGACAGGACTGTTGGACATTAATACAAACAAAACTAGGTCTGGGGGATGTCTAAGAAAAGAGAAACTGTTTTTTCTCCCAAAGTGAGAGATGCCTGGAAAACCTACATAGAAGTAGGTACACTGGAAATGGGTCCCTAAAAGCATGATGGGATTGATCAATAAAGACAAGGAAGACTGGCAGTCCAGGGCTTTCCATAACTTAGATGAAAACAATGGTGATGTGAAATGGTAGGGGAATGGTAGGAGATGGGTTGGTGGAATAAATTTTGATGTATATCGAAGGATCAACTTGATCTTTTATATTTTTCTTACTTGTATAATGCATTCTTCTTTAGTGCCCAGGAAATCTCTAACCTTAAGTTTTCCATGAAGCTTTTCTTTCTTTAAAAAAGCCCTTCCAGGTCTGGAAGAATAGCTCCTCCACTGAGCTACTAAAGTGCTTGCCTAGCAAGTGCTAAGCACCCGAATTCAATTCCCAAACACCATATAAGCTGGGTGTGGTGGCACACATCTGTCATCCTAGCACGTGAGAGACTGAGGCAAGAGGATTGCCCTCAGTTTGAGGGCAGTCTGGACTATACAGACATCTCAGAACCAGCCTGGACTACAGAGCAGTCTCAAAATAAATAAATAAATAAAATAAAGTCCCTCCAAAGTCTTTCAGTTACTCATCCCAAAGTAAAAGTAACATTACTATTACTGTGTTTAAAACAATAGCGTATTTTAAAAGGTGTCCCCTTCGAAAGTTATGGCTCTAATAATAACTGTGATATGTCATTTTAAGTTTGCATTTAATAAATATAAGACACACAAAGGTGAAATCTGCTTAGCTCTTCATGGAATGTTGCTATTACTATGACAATTTCATGTAAAAAAGTATGTGTATAACTTACATTGGACTTAAAAGACATGTGGATGTCCATTCTATACAATGCTGTTGCCAACAGGAGTGCAAAATTTAGGAGCTTATTTAATATACATATCCTCATTTTAAGGAGGCACAAGGTCAAATCAACCTAAAGTTAAACAGCAAAAGACGTTTAGTTATTTTCAAGTTCTTATCAATCTTCTCCTCCACTTGTTTTCTCCTGTAGAATCCCCCCATTTATTCCTAAAGCAATTCTATATAAGTTTTAGTTAAGGAAAAACTCTAGATTAGAATGTGCCAATTTAGCCCAACTCTACAATTTCAATAGTTTCAATTTTTTTTTATATATTTTTTCAGTGGATTCCTTAGCCAAGAATGATATTTACACCTTGTGAATCTTACCTTCCACCCTATATTTTTCAGATTGCTGAAAGCTATTGGTAAGAAAAGCAACATTTTTCACTGTTAAACCTTCATCTTCCAATAAAGATTTAAATTAGATGGCTAAAACTTATTTTGAGTTTATGAACACATTATTAATTGGAAAGCATAAATTACCACTTCTCATAGAACAAAATAATCTAGTTTGGGATTGTTTAGAACATTAACTAGTCAGTAAACACTCTTCAAAATTATATTTTCAAAGCAAAGATTATCTGACAACTATGCATGAGCTTCCCTGACATGAAAGATTTATTATTTTAAATTTTTATTAGTGTATGTTTGCAATACAGAATAGTGAGTCATTTTGGGGAATGGTTTATGCATATAACATATCTTGATCATTTCTATCTCTTTATTCTCTTTTCTTCCCCATTCCTAAGAGTCTGCAGACATGAAAGATTTTACAGGGGGAAAACCTGTTTTTGTTGTTACGCAACAATTTTTTAAAAGTGTCCACTTGGTCAGCATAAGTGAGCTGTCTGCGTGACATCAAAGGCAGCTGTAAAAGCAGCTTTTTCTTGACAGTAGAAATTGGAATGTATTAGATCAGCAGGCAAGTAACAATCTCAAGTGCCTGACCACAGTCATTTGGAAATTGAAGCAGAAATCCAGAAGGATTAGCCAAAACCGAACACTCGAGGCACATGAGAGCCATTCTTCCTCCATTTCTCTTGTCACAAGAAAAACACATACTCATCACTGGGGCTAATACAAGAATGTTTGCTTTGTGTTGGAAGGTTCGTATTTCTCAGCCAACATTTATAACTACCAGGTTACACAGAAGATGCACCAAAGTTTCCAAAGGTTAAATAATTTACATCAGATCACCCAGACAGTTTAGCCTAGGTTCAAATCCAGGACTTCTTTCAAAGTTTAAATACTTTCAGACTATTCAGTTCATTCACATACAACCATATACTACCTCAAATCTCTATGTATTTTAACTAAGGGCTGTCATCAAAAGAACAGTACTGTAAGAATCTAGCACAGTTCATCTTTTCTCAGTGAATAATTGCTAGACTGACCCATTCCCCAAATGGTGAACAACCACACACACACTGTTTTTCATCTTGTGCTCAAGACTGAACCCAGGGCCTCGTGTACACTAGGTATCCTTGGATTTGTGATCTTCTTACTTCGGCCTTCCAAGTAGGTGGCATTACAGGTATGTGCCAGTGCATCTGGCATATGCATACACTTTTAATGAAAATACTACTGTTCAGAGCAGAGAAATCTGGCATAAAATACAGAGTTTCCATGTAGTTCTCACTACCAGTTTCTCCTAATTTTAATATCTCTCATTAATATAACACATTTGCTACAAATGGAGAAATAATATTGCCACCTTGTTAACTGCAGTCTACATTATACACTAAGGTTCACTCTTTGTGTTCTGCTGAGTTGTGACAAGTGCATAATGCTCTACATCCCCAACTGAATTATTTTAAAAATTTCACTGCCCTAAAACTCTCTACTGCTCTGCATATTAATTCTCTCTTCCTCTAGCTTCTCCCCACAACCTCTAGCATTTCTTCATATTTTTACTACCTATAGTTTTGCCTCCCCACATACATATGGAATCAAAAATATAGTCTTTTCTTATTGGCATCTTTCAGGTAGTAATATACATGTAAGATTACTCCAGGTCTTTCAGTGATAGCTCTGTTCCTTTTATCAGCAAATAATATTCTGTTGTCTAATTTACCGTAGCTTGCTTATCTATGCACCTACTGAAAGATACCCTGACTGCTTCCATGTATTCGCAATTACGCATAAAGTGACTGTCAGCATTCATGCGTAGACTTCTGTGTGGACATTTCTTCAATATATTCAGGCAAGTGTCATGAAGCACAACCACTTAATAGTATGGTAAGGCCTTGTTCAGTTTCCAAAAGCGGCTGTGCCATTTTGCATTCCTACCAGCAAAAATGAGCTCCTAACATCCCAGATCCTAGCTAGCACAAGCTGCTGTCACAGGATATCGGCATTCAAATAACTGAGTAGTGGTATCTTGCTTGCAACTTCCTAATGACATAGTGCTGACCATTGCTCATATGTTTATTCTCCATATATCTTCTTTGAGTGTTTGTCCCATTTTTTTCAATTGAGTTATATGTTTTATTATGTTACTGCTGAGTTTGAGTCTCTGTATACTGCTGATACAAATCACTCATCAGATACATATTTCCATATATATTTCTTCCAGTCAGTCTGTAGCTTGTCTTCTCTTTCCCCGTCCCACCCTAATCAGAATACTAGCTTCAACATATATTGTTTAGTTTTAATTTTAAGATAGGGTCTCCCTATGTTGCCCAAACTGGCCTCAAACTTGCAATTCTCTTGCCTCAGCCTCCTGAATAGCTGGGATTACAGGTATACACCACCACGTGTGGTTTCTTGTCATTCTTTTTCAATGCTTTCCACAGAGCGGAAATTTTCATTTAACATCTATTTTTAACAATGAATTCTTGGGGCTAGAGAAATGGCTCAAAACACCTGCATAGCAAGCACAAAATACCTGAGTTCAATTCCCCAGTACCACATTCCCAGTAAGCCAGGTGTGGCAGCATATGCCTGTAATCCCAGTACTCAGAAGCCTGAGGCAGGTGAACTGTACCCAGCCCAAGGCCAGCCTGGGCTACATAGTGAGTTCAGATCTAGCCTGGATTACAGACTAAGACCCTGTCTCAAAAAAGGTCAATTTCTCAAGTTGAACTATAGTTATATTAAAGCTGAATTCTTTTTTTTTAACGCCTTCCAAGAACACTTTTTGTACTTCTTTCAAAGCATAAAGCTAAAAATTCAAGCAGTTGTCTAATTTGATTCTGGTGGCATACAAAGATGCAAACATTTCTCTTTCTTAAAGAGGTAATGTACAAAGCCAGGTGTGGTGGTGCGTACCTGTAATCTCAGACGGCAAAGTACAGCTGTCTAAGCTTACAACATAATGTTTATTCACCAAAACGATTACTAATACTAAAATCAAGCACCAGAAACTGAGCCTGTACTAATAATATAAAGAACAAAGTTCACATTTTTATAAAAATATCTCTTGTTAGGAACAACATTAATAAAACAACATCCCAGATCTCAGCAAATTTATCTGATATTAAAGAAAACATCAAAGTAACCTTCATTCTTGATACAACACATTCCATACTACTTAAATTTTCCATCTTTTCAACTTGAATAAACTGAGTGGGAAGAGATGGTTACTTGCAAATTTAAAAGTAAAATTAAGAAACATTTAAATTTATTATCAAGGATCAGGTTAAGTTTCAACCCAGAGCTTCTAAGTAGTGAAAGAGAATAAGTTATTACAGGAGGACTAGATATCAAAAACCCCAAGACTGGCACCATATTAGTAAAGAACAAAAAAGGAAAATCTTCTAGGTGTGAAGTACCACCAGAATTTCTAAAGCAACCTTTAAAAGGTCACTCCAAGCCAAGCTTGGCAGTGCACACATTCCAGCCACATGGGAGGAGGCAGGGCTGAACTTGAAGGCCAGCCCAGCCAACTTACTGAGGCTTTGTCTCAAAATAATATTTCAAAAAGTGGTAGAATGCTATATCAGCACCGCAAGTAAAATAAATAAAATAAAATCCACAGCTAAACTGCATATTACTGTTACCTGGTGAATCCAACTCGAGATCAAACTAAGGCATTTACATTTTAAGACATTTCACTGGTGATTTTGATGCACAGCCACTGTTGAAAATCACTGGTGTATTTGTTAAGAATGCAGATATACCTCTTAGTTTTAATACTTCAACCTTAGCAAGCTAATTTATTTAACTTTATCTTGCATTTCTTCATCTCAAAATAAGAGTAGTAACAGTATCTACTTCACTGTTGCTTAGATCATTGAAGGAGGGAGTGTTCATACAGTGTGGAGAAGGGAGGGGTGTGGCGCATGGCGCACACTAAGCATTCCAGGCCTGTACTCATTCAATTTCTTACTCCATGCAACTTGTAAGTACTGAGCACTGCTGAAATGTTTACTGATCTTATTAGGGTTGTTAAAAGGAGAATGATCAAATATTCTTATTTAAAATAAGCATTTTACTTTTTTGAGATAAGGTTTTGCTCTGTAGTCCAGGATGGTGCTAAACACACTTTGTAGCCCAGGTTGAACTCAAACTCACAGAAACTCTCCTGCATCAGCCTCCCAAGTGCTGGGATTACAGGGGTATGCTACCACGCCTGGCTTATGTGGTGTTGGGGAATCAAACTCAGGCTGCTGTGCTACTCCTTCAGTCCCACATATTTTACTTTTAAGTGAAAAAACTAAATAGTATACCAGCATAGACGGGAAAAAAGTGAGCCATAGAAGAACATGGATCTTACAAGCCTCCTGGGGGAGATGAATATTGAATAGGATTTAACTGCAAAAGTCAACACAACTGAAAACACGGAAGTATTTTACTCAAGATAATAATTCTGAAATGTTTCAAATGTAAGAAACAAAGTATAGCAAACAACAATATGCCTTCAAAAAGTCAGTAGTACATGGGATTATGCCTCACACCATAACAGATAATATGTGAGATCAAACAAATGTGGGTTCAAACCTCAGCTCTGTCATTCATAAATGAGAACACTAACAATAATTTCATTAACCACTCTGTGCTTCGGCTTCCTCACTTGTAAAATGCATATTAAAAAGAAACCAAATCTAATAATGAGAACAATGCCTAGCATACAGCAAGTACCTGATAAATGCTAATCACTAAAAACCCAAATGTCAATGGGAAAGGCAAACTAAAGTCTACAGATTTTGGTTCTATTTTGGGTAACCTTCTTAGACCAATGAATAAGAGGTACATTTTTTATGTACTTATGTATTTATGACACAAAGACTAAAACCTGTATTATATACAAGATACTAATACTGAAACTGTCAAGAAATCTTCCAACAGGAATACTGTACTCATTCACAATTATTATTCAACGTTTTTGACAAAATCCTAAGTAGAAGAACTGTGTACAATATTTCATAATACAGGGGCTGTGGGTGTAGCTCAGCAGATAAAGCATTTTACTAGCTCACTCAAGGCTCTGGGTCTCATTTCCCAGTACCACATAAAAATTAGCCAGTTGTGGTGGCACTAGTCTGCAATTCCAGAACAGGCAGGGACTGCTGGGAGTTCAGGAACAGCCTGGGCTACATACACAGTGAATTCAGGACCAGACTGGACTACAGAGCAAGACCTGATCGCAAAAAAAAAAAAAAAAAATGTAATATTGGTCCACGTAACTAAGTTAAAAGTTGGTATTCATTATCACTGAAATCAACTGCAAATGTGTAATTAGATTTTAAACATTTTATGATTGAAAATCTCTTTGCACAGGCAGTAAACACTGGAAGTGCACACATTCCAGCCACATAGGAGGCAGAGACAGTTCTTGTGTGAAGTACTGGCAGTATTGATTTAACCAAATGGGTTCATGACTTGGAAAACATCTATCTTACATTATTATATTCCTGTTTTGATACCTGTGTTAAAAAATATACAGTGTTCGGCATGTCTAAGTTACATAGTTATGTCACTTTCTTTTCTTTCCATTTATTTATTTATTATTTGTTTATTTATTTATTTATTTATTTATTGTTGTCCTGGAGTTTCAGACCAAGGCTTTCACACTGAGCTACATCCCTAGCCCTTAGGTGATTTTTTTATATTGAGACAGGGTCTCACTAACTTACTAAGTTGCTTAGGCTGGGGCTGGAAGAATGGCACAATAGTTAAAGCATTTGCCTTGCAAGAGCAAGGTGCTGAGTTCAATTCCTCAGCACCAAATAAAGCTGAGTGTGATGGTGCATGCCTGTAATCCCAGCACTCAAGAGACTTAGGCAGGCAGATTGTCCTGAGTCCAAGACCAGCTAGGGTTACACCAACGATTTCAGGACCAGCCTGGGCTATAGAGTGAGACCCTGTCTCAAAACAAAATAAAACAAAAACTTAAGTTGCTAAGGCTGGGATCAAACTTGTGATATTCCTAATATTCCTGCCTCAGTCTCCCAGATCTTTTTTTTTTTTTTTTAAACAGAATCCAAGACCTTCGCACTGAGCTTCAACCCCAGACTGTTTTTATTTTTTTTATTTTGAGACAGGGTCTCACTAACTTACTTGGTGGCCCAGGCTGGTCTCAAACTCACTATTCTCTTGCCTCCACGTCCCAGAGTCCTGAGATTAAAGGCCTGTGTCACCAGGCCAGGGACTTTTAAGAATATTTTTAGGTTCAGAGCACAACTGAGGAAGTACGTGCAGTTCCCATGTATCCCGTCTCACACATGCATAAACTTGCCATTAGCATCCCCCACCAATTTTCCAGGTCCACAGTTTATACAAGGATTCACTCTTAGAGTTGTATATCTTGTGGGTTTGAACAAATATAAATGATGCATATTCACCATTAGAGTATCATCCATACAGAGTACTGTCACTGCCCTAAAATCCTACGTGCTCTTCCCGCGCGTACCCTTCCTTTCCTTCCATTCCCCACAGCCACTGACGTTTTTACTACCTCTGTAGTTTTGCTATTATTTTTTTTTACCTCTGCATTTTTGATACAAGCCTCCCACCAACAAAAAATGTAGCCTCCTCCCTGTCCACACAATATTCTTGCCTTCTCCAAATACCCTACATTTCACATCTTCCTACAAGTTTGGGGCTCTTCTTCAATGTCTTGAATGTGGCATTTACTCATTAATCCAATACAGCTCTAGGGACACGGCATATGTGGGACTTTTTCCATGTACCTATCTGATTTTGTCAATTATATTTTACATTATGATTCGTGAAGTCCTAATTTCCCTGTCTCCACAAAAAAAACAACAAACTGGTACTGTTCTTCCCAGACACTTAGAATATAGTGAGTGACTCTAGAAAGAGACAGGGCCAGTTATCCGGGATACCACAGCATACCCATGTGTCCAACTCCTGGCCAAATTTTATACTAAAGAGTAAGAAACTTAATTTATTTCTATATAAAAATATGCACTCCAAATTCAGAAATTATTCTAACAAAAAGATTCGCCAAGTTTTTCCCCCATATACAAGTATTCTGCTAGATATAACAAAAGTTTTCTAGCTGAAATATCATAAACAATACCATGTGTCGCTAAGAAATTTTGGCTCCAACAGGGAATATCCAGTTAAATTCAAGAGAAAGAGGAGATACACAATTGGTTACCATTAGACCATTCAAACTGTATCAATACAGGTGAGTACAGACCCTTTCATTTGATTACACAATTTATCAGTAAAAAAACCTGGAGGCATATGCCTCTAAAACATACATTTAGCTAGATATCATATCCAGAAAATTTTACACATTCTATAGATCATAAAATATTTCAAAAATGCAACTTTAAAGGATAAGATAAATAAGCAATAAACAGTTTTTCCAATGTCTTCCTCAATTGTAATGGGTTCATATGAATTAATGGCTTCTCTCAAGAAAATTACAAGTTCACGATAAACATCATTATGAAAATGGCTATAAATCTACCATTAATAGTCTTATAAGTTATTTTTGGCTTATTTCAGGTCTGTTTGGGCTATTATTTTTACATTATGAGCTAATGAACAGCTCTTACAAAAAAGAAGTATCATCTCCGCTACTTCCTTGGCATTTCCACTTGAATTATTAGAATTATTTTCAACACGAGTTATGATTCCAATGATATTCTAAACTTTTGTGTAGTTTGCAAGAAAGTTTAAGTTAGAAAAATCTCACCTGTAAATCTGTTTAGTCACATGAAAACCACTACCTGCTGCAACACTCAAAGGCAAACAATGCAGGTTCAGCTGAAAATTCATGTGCATACATGAATCATCTTGTTCTATCCAGTAAGTATGAATATGCTACTTTTTTTTTTTTTTTAGTATGAATGAACTACAGACTCAGTAAGATGTTACACACAGCTTGGGGAATTTGTGCACTTCTGACCACTTTCCCTCCCCTTCCTACTGTTCCCTCGTCTCCTCCCACTCCCACTCTCAGTCTCTTCCCTTCTCTAGTAGTCCATCACCCTTCTTTCTGCCCCATCTCACATGTTAAGATCTTTTTATTCATGTGTTTATGATGATCTCATTTTAGAGACACCAACTGATAGTTAATCTTCTGTGTCTGGTCCATTTTGATTCAAGGTGATTCTATTTTCTTATGAGTGCTTCCTATCTGTCTTTCTTTATGGCTACATAATATTCCATTGGGAATATACTACTTTAGAGACCAGTGATTTATGATTTTTATTCTCAAGCTTGATATATACTATACTAATGAACTTGGGCAATTAGTATCCATGCTTGTAAAATAAGTATAATGGCTTAATAGGTGAATAAGCTATGATAAATTTAGACAATGAAATATTATTCGATGCTAAATACAAAATAACTATTGTCATGAAAAGATATGAGCGAACCGTAAAGGCATATTACTATGTGAAAGAAGCTCACCTTTAAAAGGCCACACACTGTAGAATTCCGACTATTACATTCTGGAAAAGGCAAATTTATAGAGACAGTAAAAAAATCACTTGCTTCCAGGGTTGGAGGAAGAGAGGCACAAATGGCACAAATGATTTTTTTAGGGCAGTGAAACTACTACACATGATTGAGTTTCAACATAAGGTAAGATGCTAAGTTATTATATATTTATCAAATTTCACAGAATATATAACACCAACAGTGCATCCTACTGCATTATGACACAGGGCACTAATGTGTCAGGTTCACTGATTGTACCAAATGTACCACTCAGTTGTGGGATACTGATAGTGGGGAAGGTTATGTGTACTTGAGACAAGGGGTACAAGAGAACCTACTCAATCTGGCTATGAATCTAAAACTACTCTAAAAATTAGCCTGTTAGAAGTCAATACCATTCTATCTTAAAAGATTATTGTGAAAATCAAAGTAATGGATATAAAGTACCTCATGCATATACTGGTACAGGTACTCAATGATGTCTCATAGTGACATTCACTTTTCATTCACTCAATAAATATTTAATGAAAACTAGAAGTGATTACTATCATAACCAAGAAAAAAAATTCTACTAAGTAATTTTTAAAAGTGTCCTAAAAAGGTAATTACTTGATACTGAGATTTTTGTTATATATATTATTACTGTAAGTAATTATAACTGTAAGTTAATACTAACATATAAATTCAGTTAATTTGAGCATTATGTATAAGAACATCACCATTATGCCACATATAAGCTTGTAACAGGTAATTAAAAATAAACTGAATGTACCTGTGTATGGTCATCATAAGCTGAAGGTAAACAGCTAACATAATAAAGCTGGTTCACATAGTAATGTGTGGACGACTAGAACAAAACCTTCCTAAATTCATGTATAAGTCAGTGGATTAATTACCAGAAAAAATGAGTGAAGGAGAACTGGTTACTACCTCAAGGCCTCAGGTATTCTTCCTTTGCTTACTTCAAGTGTTTAATTAATTATTCCACATAAGAGGAATGGGCTGCTAGAAAACATCAGACAACACTTAATTTATAATTTATACAAGAACGAATACAATAATTTTCCAAGTTTATTTTAAAATTCTCACATCCCTAGTTAATATTCATGAGGACAATTTTGCAAAAGCAGTTATAAAACTATACCAGTGGTGCATGAAAATACAGCTATGACAATGAAAGAAAGAGGAAATCTCTCTCCCCCTAAATTGAAGGATTTAAGAGTTACATCAACATTTCCTAAATAATAGTTTCATAATATTTTAGTCAAATTATTCATTACTCAGAAGTGACACTGTGGAGAACAGATAATGTTGCACAAAGGCCGACTTCATTTGTTTTGGACAGGTGGCCAGTCTGCAGCTCTGTGTCAGCAGCCCAAACCCGCCCACAATAGCCTTAAAGACGATTATGCAAATACCAGCAGCCCGGGTATTTTCCCAGGAACAGGAGAAGGGCTCCTAGTAGAAGCTGCAATTGTTTCGCAGTCATGTGGAAAAACAAGCAGAGTTGAGTTGGGCTTTTTTTTTTTTTCTTTTTTTAATTGCTGGAAGCAGAGTGTTTTCATTAGGGGCACTACTTCAATATGTGTGGGATATATAAACACAACACACACACGTGGATGTGATGTATATTTCTCAAACACCATACACGGATTATTCTGTCCTGTCCCCGAGGTCCCCTGGCTGAGCAGCACCTTCTGATCAACACTAGGTCTCCTCTGTTGGTTATATCTTCTCTTAAAAATAAAAATACAAACAGAAATTTATAAACATCTGACTACTTCATCTTACAAATGCGAGAGAAATACACACTAGCTAGGCAAGGCTGAACAGCATTCTCACTTCTTCTAGTGAGGCACTATCCTCTTTAACTCAGAGACTGAGAAAGGCTTAAGATAAAATCCATCCGATTTGAAACATACAACAATGATCAGGGAACACTGGCTTCTTTATGAATTACAGCATTTACTAAATAATGATATATTATTAATGGCTTTTGGATTTTGTTTTTAAGTGCAGTCTTCATGTTCCTTAGTTTCTAAATGATAGTTTTTAAGTTATCTGCTCTAACACATGATTTTATAATTCTGTCTAGAATTAGTTATGTCAATTTTATAGCTGTTGGCTTTGTGACTCTGCAGACTTAAAACGAGTATTTTTTTCTCTTTTTCTTAGCTCTCTTGCCCTACTCTTCTCTCTATTCCCTCTCTTATACTAAAAAGGGACATTACTTGCCTTATTTGGTGAAAAGCAAGAGATACTTTTTCTCCGGACATGAAACTTAAGTTTCTAGAACTCTTTTGCTGCCAAATGTCACAAAGTTCTTTTGCCCTCAATTAATGTAAGGAAGGATTTTTCTCAAAAGCTTAGAAGTAGAGATTATGATACTCTTCATATAGATAGGAAGTGTGTTATTTAAGATGCAACCTTATAAACATTTAAATGTTCAGTTGAGAATACACTGTTAAGATTACAGCCACCGAGGCTGGAGGAATGCACAGTGGTTAAGGTGCTTGCCTAGCAGACCCAGAGCCGTCAGTTCAATTCCTCACCACCACATAAGCCAGGCATAGTGGTGCACACCTGAATCCCCAGCACTCGGGAGGCTGAGGCAGGAGGATTACCATGAGTCTGAGACTAGCCTGGGCTACACAGTGAGTTCAGGACCAGGCTGGGCCACAGAGCAAGACCCTGTCTCAAAAAAAAAAAAAAAAAAAAAAAAAAAAAAAAAAAAAAAAAAAAAAAAAAAAAAAAAAAAAAAAAAAATTACAGCTACCATAAACAGGTAACTAACTTCCTTAACCTCAATACTGGTACCGATGCAATCTGCCCACAAAGCAGTATGATATACAATTCAAAGCTCTTTTCAAAATGATTTTAGCTTCAGTTTTAAAATGCTTGTGCCTATGGTAAATCCTAAAAAGTTATTTAATTATGATTCTTATAGCATTAGTCATCTATCACATCTCTAACAATATTCACCCATTGGCCTTAAACTCAAACAGATGTGTGAGTCACAGTTTCGGCCCTCAAAGAACTAATATTCTTGAGAAAAACATTTAACTTGAAAAATGTTTCCAATACATTCTAATGTAGGTATCTGGTGGGCAAGATGAGCATAGCACATCTTACTTACTCTGAAAAAATATTTTCTACCACTCTATTAGGAAGGCTAACACTTTAAAAGACAACACCACATATTAGCAAAGATGTACAGGAAACTGAAGTTTCATACACTGCTGCTGAAAATGCAAAATGGTGGAGCCACTTCAGAAAATAACTGGTAAGTCCCTGAAAATGTTAAAATTGAGTTACTAAATGGCCCACTCCTGGGTATATGCCCAAGAGAACTGAAAACAGTATGTTGCCTTAAAAACCTGTACATGAGGCGGGGTGTGGCAGGCAGTGCATGCTTATAAGCCCAACTACTCAGGAAGGTGAGGTTATAGAAGCACAACTTTGAGCCCATGCTGGGCACATTAGTTAAGACCTTGTTTCAAAATGAAATAAAACAAGACTGGGAATATAGCTCAAATAGAATGCTTACCTAGCTTTATTGAGGCCCCTTATTTGACCCCCAGCAAATTATTAAAAAAATTTTAAGGCAGCAGCAGCTTGTACTACATAAGTGCACATGACATAACTATTTTAAAAGAGCAAAGATCCCATGAGCAGATAAATAAAATGAAGACTTTCCATTAATATATGCATTCCATGGGATATTTTCCACAATAAAAAGAAGCACTGATACATGCTATAACAAGGATAAGCCTTGAAAATGGCATGCTAAATTAAAGAAGCCAGTCTCAAAGTTGTATCATTTCATTCATAAAAAGTAACAAGAATCAGTAAATCAAAAAAAAAAAATTGTAAATTGGCCATTTCCCAGGGCTGGGGAGACCAGCGGAGAATCAGTGATTAACTGCTTATGGTTACAGGGTTCTTCAGGACAGGTATATGCATATTCTAAAGTTAATTGCGAGGATGGCTGTAGAGCTCTGAGGATATATTAAACACCACTGAATTACACACTTTAAAAGGATGAATTGTATGACCCTGAATTCATAAATTAGAACTCGATCTCACACTCTCCTTCTCTTCTTCCCTCTCCCTCTTCATTTCCCCTCCCTCTCTCTAGGAAAGAATTGTAGTGAGACTTACTCTAGCTGACATAATATGAATGGTAATGATACATTACTTCAAAGCAGAAGTTACCATTATTAGGCCGCGGTGTGCCATACTCTCTTTTGCATTTAAAAACACTCCAAAACAGAGGCCACTCCATCAGATAGTCTAGGATGAACATAGTATGACAACAATGTAGGCCTGAGCCTTTGCTGACTCATATGGATTTATTAAGTGAGTAAAGTATAACTTTGTTTTCGTAAGGCACTGAGATTTTGGTTGGTTTGCTATTACATAGTCTTACCTAAGTTGTCTGTTATACTTTTGTACATATTATGATAATATATCACTATAAAACAAGAAAAATTTTAAAATACTATTTAATTTATCATATATTTTATGTTTTGTGCACACTTTCAATATACATAGCGTATTAGCAAGAGGTACGTCATTTAAGCAGTCTGGAAACCACTTACCATAATTACTGAGAACCTACATCCAGTCTGTTTTTCCACTCAGACTCAAGGTGTACCTGTCCAGTGTTCTGTTTCTGACAGTGGCTCCATGAAGTATAATAGGGATTTAACAAATATCTCTAAAATGAAATGCCAACTACAATATGTTATGAGCAGGTAAGAAGCATAAAATTCAAAATAAGGCTAGTTGGAGCAGTGGTTTTAAACAAACAAAGAAGCTAACCAGCAACCAGGCTGGCCGAGGCTTGCACAGAGGGAATACAGGCTCTCTCCAGAACCTGCAAAAAGATCAACTAATAACAAGAATAGTTAAAATTAAAAAGACTGAAAAATAACAAAAGTTGGGAAAGATATGGAAATGGAACTACCACACCCTACAGCCGGGAGAACAAACTGGGCAACTTTAGGGAACTGGCTATCTCCACGAAAGGCAAAAAGATACACATCCTCTATGAACTGGTAATTCCTCTTCCAGGCACGTACCTGAAAGAAATGTATACTAGTTTTCAACTACCAACATGATCAAAGCAACTTTTCATACGTATAAAAAGTTGATCCATTAACAGACTAGATAAATTGTGATAATTTATATAATAGAATACTTCTGGACCTAGATTACACCCTTACATTAACTCCCCCCCAATAAGTCTAGCAAGACTGCTAAATACAAAATCAAAACTCTACAAATGAGCAAAAATGTATGGATTCTCTGGGGCTGGAAGCGTAGCTCAGCAGTTACAGTACGTGTGTAAAAAGTGTGAGGCCCTGGGTTTAATTTCCCATCACCACACAAACCAGGCAAGGTGGTCCATGCCTGTAATCTTAGCAATCGGGAGGCTGAGGCAGCAGGACTACCATGAGTTCGAGGCCAGTCTGGGCTACTCAGTGAGTTCAGGACCTGCCTGGACTACAGAGGAAGGCCCAGTCTCAAAAAGAGCATTCCTTAAAGGACATTACATATAGTAAAGGTCTACAATCCCAAGATCCAAAGTGATTTGAAGACAGTTTATCTTTAATCTGGCAGAAAAACTTCTCCTGAATTGAGGCAGAGTTCTATATATAATATATATATATTATATATATATATATAGTTTTCCCATATCCCAAAAGGAGTGATAACTAAGACACATTAATGAACTGAATTGCAGAGTTGCAGAGTGCTGCCTTGGATGTAATGCATGCTGTATTACACTGCACAATTCTAGAACTCAAGTTTTGAATTCTGAAACTCATTAGCCTTATGAGTTGCAGATGAAAAGAATTGTTTTCCTACAGTATTCAAAAGCACATTAAGTACCTAGAACTAAACTTAACAAAATGTTCAGATTTCCTATTTTAAGAAACTGTAAAACTTCTATTGAAAGATATTAAAGAATGCTTTTTTGTGGTGCTAGAGACCAAGCTTAGGGCCTTCACAGTATGCTACATCCCCAGTCCATTTTTATTTTTGATTTTGAGACAGCTTCTCACTAAGTCACTATATTGCCCAGCCTGGGCTCATACTTGCAAGCCTCCTGCCTCAGCCTCTCATAGTACTCAGATTACAGGCCTGTGCCACTGGGTCTAGCAAAATACCTTGGAAAATGGACAGATGTATTACATTAATTGACTAGATATATCATAAGAATTAACAATCCTTCCAAACTAACTTATAAATAAAACGCAAATCCCATCCTAACAAAAAAAATCCCAACTGTTCTCTTAGCAAAACTTGATTTGTATGAAAGGATAATTTATGACAACAGTGCCTCCACAGATCAGCACAAATGGGGCTTCTTTTCAATAACTGATGTTAGTAAACTGAGCAAGCATGTGTGAAAAAAATAAAAACTA
Source organism: Ctenodactylus gundi (assembly GCA_004027205.1). Classification (NCBI taxonomy): domain Eukaryota; kingdom Metazoa; phylum Chordata; class Mammalia; order Rodentia; family Ctenodactylidae; genus Ctenodactylus; species Ctenodactylus gundi. The sequence goes on from PVKB01004699.1 coordinate 70,559, forward strand.
GATCTCTACTTTTTACTATACACTAAAATCCAAGTAAACTGTTCACCTAAAAATATCAGAAAACTTTTGGAAGAGGATATTGAAGGCTACCTTTCATATTATGAGGACTGATCATAAAGGAAGAGATTAATCAATTCACCTATTATCAAAATGAAATTGCTCATTAAAAGACACCACTATTTCTCAAAGGGACCATGGGGCTCTTGCTTTTCTGCGTGTCTCCCAAGCAGAGGTACTTGCCTAACTGCTCCAAACAATTTCTTCAAGGACATCTGTTTAGCAAACAGCCTTGAAAGACAGAAACAGTGTCTGCCTCGGGAGCAAAGCCAGTTTGGTTACTGATGATTATAAAAGACTAAGGATTCCTGCGCTACAGGCTCCTCTTCTGAAACACAGCCCTCTGAGGCAGATGGCCTCCCGAATGTGCTCTGTGGAAACTAAGGCTCCAGGAACTAGCATCCAAGTACTGCCATGATGGCTACCAGTACTGCCATGAGTAATAAGGTTTGTTTTTGACCCAGAATCTTGTTTTTTTTTTTTTTTTCATATATCTAGCAACCTGTAGCAGGCTAATTTCTTAGCTTATAAGTAAGGTAAAATCTCAGACCTTTAATGGGGGCCCCCTAGTAATGGGGGAACCTGGGATGCTCAAAATAAGCTACATTTGGAGCTATTTTATTCATTTTTAAATTTTGAGATAAGAACACTAAGTGGCCCAAGCTGGGCTCAAACTTGTGATCCTCCTGCCTCAGATACCCAGAGTACTGAGATTACCGGCATGGGCTATGCCACTCAATTCCTATATAGTTCCTGACAACCATTCCAAGAGGAAATTTTTTAAAACTGTTAAGACACAGAGTGGAAAAAGATATTTTAACCCATGAGTATGTACAGTAAATTTTTAAAAACTGTTAAGACACAGAGTGGAAAAAGATATTTTAACCCATGAATACGTACATGTAAATTTTTTCAATTAATCAGAAAAAGAAATACAAATTTATGGAAAAGGGACAAATATGAATACTTGAAAGGGAGCTTCACAAAATATAATTGTTTTCAATTTCATTCATAATAAGCAAAGTGCAAACTAAAAGCAAATACAATACCATTTCATACACATCAACATGGCAGTGTGCTGACAATGTGTGATACGGAAAGTCTCATATATTCCTGATCTAGAATGAACTGCTGCAACCACTTTGGGAAACTAGTAAAGTTAAAGATACATTTAACCCTATGACTAAGCAATTCTACTCTTAGTATCTGACAGAGAAACTCATGCACTTCTGTATTATGAGACACATACATGAAAGATCACAGCAACATTTTCTCATTAATGTCAATAAAAACAGAAAATGTGTACCAGTAATAAAATGGATATGTGTCATAGATAAACACAATTTAAACTATACAGAAATACAAATGAACAAACTAGAGCAATGTACAATATTGGCTGAATTTTATGATCACGAATGAGGTAAAACTCAAAGAAAATATTCAGTGTGACTCCATTTACACGAAATCCAAATAAAGGAAAAACCACACAGTACTGCTTAAAAATTCATACAAAGATGTAAGGAAAAGCACTGACTACCATAAATGTCACAGTAGCCGCTATCTTTAAGGAGGAAGGGAGCAAGTAAAGTGGGGTAATAAATAAAGGGCACACCAGGAGCTTTTAGAGTAGTGGCAATGTGGTAGTTTTAAGAATACAGTGGAAGTCACACAAGACTTTGTTCAACAGCTATCTATTTACTGAATATTCCTGTTCTTTGCACTTTTATCTATTTCTATTATTTTTTACAACTGAACAAAAAGTTTTAAAGAACTGGGCCATCCAGTTATTAGTTCTTAGATGAAGTATAACAATTTACATGTAATAATTTATAATATGCTAAAGAGAAGAACTCTCTGTTTCTTAACTATGTACTATTTTCCCACTTTATTCCTCCCAGTACTCAGTAAAAGCTTAATGAAATGACAGAGAAGAGCTCAGGATATAACTAATACAACAGTCCTAACCATAAGATTCTATGATTTACTTAAAGAGTTACTTCATATTAAGAAAGAAAGAAATTTAACTACACTACAGAAATTTAACAACTTGTACTACAAACCTCTCATAAACACATCGAATTAATACTTAATGTTGATATAAGGTTTACTTATCTGTATCATGGATTAAACCACTAAAAGTTCTATTAAGTAATGACCACAAATATTAGTTTTCCTAAGCAAATATTCATCATTCTACTTTTTTGGGCAACCTGTCAAGTAGCATACAATTTAAATCTCCTATTTAAATGTTCTCTTCTACCTTGGTTAACAGATCCACCAAACATTTCTGTAACTAAAGAAATTACTTTCAATTTTTGTCCTCATTTAAGATTTACCAATACATACAGCATAGATAAAATCTTTAGATTAAAAATCTATTCCATATTCTTAATCACATGTGTCAAGAGATTGCTGGCTGTACTGGTGTTCAACTCTGTTCTTCTCCAAGGGCCATACAGACAAAGTGCTTCAGCTGCACATGATTACATATGACTATCTGACAAGTTTTGGCCAGTGCAATGTGAGGAGGCATGATATGTGCTATTTACTTCCAGCCCATCAGAACCTTCCCTGTTTAGTCAGTTTTTGTTCCCTCTTTTACTAGCTAGATGCAGGGGATCAATAGAATAGAGTCCCCCAGGCTGTGCACCAGAACCAGTTCACAGCCTTTAGGAATCAGACAGTACAGCAAGAAGGAAGAGGACTTTCACTTGTATTTACAGCCACTCCCCACCATTCCTATTACCACCTGAGCTCCGCCTCCTGTCACATCAGCTACAGTATTAGTTTCTCATAGGAACTGGAACCCTACTGTGAACTGCACATGGAAGGGATCTATGTTGCATGCTCCATATGAGAATCTAATGTCTGATGATCTGAGGTACAGCTAAAGTAGTGATACCAGTGCTAGGGAGTAGCTGCAAATACAGATTAACATTAGCAGAGAGGTCTGACCATGTTGTCCCCCATCACCTCAATACAGGACTGTCTAAGCTGCAGAAAAACAAGCTCAGTGCTCCTAGTGATTCTGTTTTATGGTGAACTGCACATTAATTACATTATATATTACAATGCAGCAATAATAAAGTACACAGTGAATATAATGCACCTGAAACATCCTGAAACCATCTCTCCATCCCTTGTCTGTGGAAAACCGTCTTCTACTGAAACTGGTCCATGATGCCAAAAAGGTTAATACCACTGTAGTAGAGGATGCAGGCCCTGAAGGAACTTGGAAGTCTCAAGATTAAAAGAGCTTAGATCACTGAATCATCATGTAGAAAGCCATTCACTAAATTCTGCCAATAAACTATTGGTGAGTAAGATTTTTTTTCTTTTTTTGCTAAGCTTTAGTGACTTGGCAGTTGCTGATTACAACAACTCAACTATTCTCAATGGGCCCGGGGGCATAGCTCAGGGGCTACATACACACTTGCCCAGTGAGTTCAGGGCAGCTCAGCAGTAAAGCATTTGCCTAGTAAATATAGGGCCGCACAGTGGTTAAGGCATTTGCCTAGCAAGAGCAGGGCCCGGAATTTGACTTCCCAGTACCACATGACAGCTAGGTGTGGTGGTGCATACCTGTAATCCCAGAACTCCCAGCAGAAGGATTTGTGTGTTCGGGGCCAGCCTGGACTACATAATGAGTTCAGAACCAGCCTGGACTAGAGTGAGACCCTGTCCCAAACAAACAACAGAAAACTATCCTTGTGAGCCTAACATTTAGATGTGTGTATACTTATACTTAAGTTCAGTGAGATTATATTTATAGCTATGAGGTATAATCAAACAATACAATGAATGCTGCCACTAAGTGCCATCTAGTAAGAAGGCAGGGATCTTCAGTATGAGGGAGGCATACTGTATAACAAGTTTCAACTTGTTTGATGCAGTCACTTGGCCATGAGCCAGGCTCTGCAGGAGTAACTTCTCCTGGGGAGATGTGAACACTAAAAGATATTAATCCTAGATAGAGCACAGCAAACAGGCCAAAGTAAGGACTACACTGAAGTCCAATTTAGTGAATCAATGAGTTTACTGAAATTACTTACAGGAGTATGGGTGAAGTGTTGCCTACAGCAACACAGAAGAGGGGCTTAAAGGAGCATGGAGAAGGGGTTGCTTACAAGCAAAAGGTGACTCAAAAGGCAACTGCATCACCAAACTCCCCCCCTCAGCATAGGTGATGCCTTAAAGAAAATGTATACCATTCTTCTTTCTAGGGACATGCTACCTGTACTCATGCATGGTGTCAGTTTACAACAATGTGCAGCTTCCAGTGTTCTATCTCCCAGGCACAGTCAAATTGACATCATCAGATGGGACGTGTGCTTGTGGTGACTTGGCAAGTAGAAAGTGGTGATTATCAACAATAATTCAACCTACCCTTGTAAACAATAGGTACTTAATACTATTTGGAAGACATGTATGTATTCTTACTTGATTATTGTACCATGTTTTCTATTTTTCCTATTTATTTTCATAACAAAAACAAACATAGTTGTTTTTGTTTTTAATTCCAGAATGGCTTCCATAATGTCTTAAAAGAAAATCCAAAAATAGAAACACTGCAGTTGAAGGAAGACTGTTAACAAAAAGTGGGCAGATGACTAATTTTTTGCTGAGGCAAATAGACATGCTGCTTAATCTATAGCGAATGTGTGTGAATTTTCAAGGACTATAATTTGAAAAGGCATTATATGCAAAAACATGTTGCCAAATTCAGTGTCTACCAGGGACTATGTTTTAAGGACAAAAGAGCAGAACTGAAAACAATTCTGTCTTCTAAAAATGTTTTACAAAGTTACAACTCAAGTCAGAAAGCCAAGGTAGGAATGCAATGTATTCAGGGCCAGCGTGGACTACAGAGTGAGACACTGACTTTAACAAAGAAAATATTACAACTCAAATAGACTCTATGGTAAAAGCTAACTATATGGTAACAAATGTAATGGCAAATAATCAAAACCAGCTAGTGTGAGTTTATTATGCAATGTATGAAAGCTGCGCCCGAAAGTCAGTTCATTTCACCAGCCCACAGCCAGACAAACAGAAGAAACTGAAAAATCTATTCAAAGAGGTGTGGAATGTAAAGCTACAACCTTTAAACTTTATGTTTTGGTGGTGGACAAAAGCATCAATGGTACAGATTAGGCATACCATGCCATTTTTATTAGATATTGATAATGAATATAATTTCACTAAAGAATCAGCTTTACTACCATAAAAAGATATAACTAAATCAATAGATTTATATGAATCAGTAAAAAATGCTACAGCAATCTCCTTTGTTTACTGTGAACACATCTGATATAGTTACTGTGGCACTGCAGCAATGGCAGGTAAAAGAAAGGGATTTGTAAAATTAATAGATGACAATGCAATTGCCACCAAAATTCATGTTTGATAAATTATAATACACAGTACAAAAAATTACATGCAAAGCTTTAAAAATGGGTGTCATGCAAATTGTTACCAAATGTGTGAAATTCATAAAGACCAAAGAACTTATCACTTATTCTAGAAATTCCTAAAAATTTGGGATGCTTGACTATGGTAATATCATTTACTTTTTGCAAGTAAAGTGTCTAAGATGAGGTAAAATACTGAAAATAATTTTGGCTTGAAACATGTGATAAAGTCATTTACGAAGAGAACTTGTGCTGGACTTGATGACAAAAACTTGCTTACAGATCTAACATTTTTAGTGGATTTGAACATTCATTTAAAGAAGTTAACATATGTCTTCAAGGTGAAAACCAACTTATCAATGCAATGTTTCAAACCGTAACAGCATTCCCAAGGAAGATAAAATTATGGCAACTATAATCAATGTAAAAAAAATTTATCCCTTTCATCCCATTGGTTTAACACTGTCCTGTGAACAGTAAAAAAAAAAAAAAAAAAAAAAAAGAGCAGCCTTACTTTTCAATCTGATACAGTAATTTGAAAACAGGTTTCAAAATTTCCAGAAAAATCATCAGTATTTTGATTGGTATATTCATGGCTCCATCTTCAATCAACATAAATACCTGTCAATATTCAAATGAAATATATAGAGCTGCAATCTAACATTCAACTTAAAGAAAAATTTGATCATGTCTCTTTAATGACTTTTAGAAGACTCATTTTTCCGAGAGACAAATATCTCTCACTTTTTTTCAATCATGCCTTATTCATGCCATCACTTTTTGGCAGCATCTGTATTTGTGAGCAGCTATTTTTCAGCAAAAAAGTACATGAACTAGAAGCAAAATATCTGATAAGCACATTTTAGAATTCACTGAAAACTGCAACCACTTCCACTGAACCAGACACTGACAAGCTAATCCCAGTAGTTTTATGTTTATGCTTTCCTCTCTTTTTAAATTTTGTAATGAAAAATATAAAATGAATTGGTGGCTTACATACATTAACTATGTTAGACATTTTATAAGCAGGCCCAGCAATTACTCTTCCACTCAATGCAGTCCAAGCAAGCCAAAACATTAGATACCCACGGCACAAATATTTGCTGACTGTATATACAAAAGACATGGAGCTAATGACTTCCTTGTGTCATTTAAGCATAGAAGTGTAGTAAGTTATTTCCTACATGGACAAGGAAATAGTTTAAGTGATTTGTAATTTATGCAGGCTGAGGATATTAACAAATGGTGAAGCCAGAATTAGAGCTCCAATACTCAGACTCTATGATATTGCTTTCCACAGTAAATACTGTCTGTGAAAATATAAGTTATTTCCAAGAGCAGGAGTGAAAAAACATCAAAGAAGACAATGAGGAATAGGAAAACAGAATAGAAAATAATGGAACAACCTGACAATAGTAGCTAGTTAAAATGCAAAAAGTAGAGAATGGATTGCTAACATCCGAGCCAGAGCCACAGCATCAGGACATACCTGTATCTCATGATTAGCAGTTCTAATTGCTTCCTCTAAGGAAAAAACTGCCTCATGTAATCCTCTACAGCACATACCATACTCATAATTTACCTCTGATTTTCCTTTACTGGGGTTCACGATGGCCCAGTATTGGCTTAATTTCTTATTTACAAATAATCAGGCACTGCAGAGACAATTCTCCAAAAATACAATGTCCTGGTAAACTTCTAATAGGCTCTGAATTGGCCAACTATTGTTGAATTAATGCTATGTAACAATTCCAAAATGCAAATGAATTATAACAATCAACACTAATTTCCTGCTCATGAATCTTTAGTATGCTGAGACATCACTGTTCCAAACTTGCAGGTCAATTTCAGGTGTCCTTCAAGTATTTTCATTCTGCAACTCATAAGGAAATAGGAAGTATTGGTAATATTCGAGCATGGTGGTACACACCTATAAGCCCAGTATTATGGAAGGCTAAGACAGGAGGATCACAAGCTCAAGCCTAGCTCAAAAATTTAGCAATTCAGTGAGACCCTATCACAAAAATTAAAGGGGGGGTGGGGCGGGGAGCATGCACCTCAATACAAAGGCCCTGGGTTTAATCCACATACACACATACATACAAATACGTGTTAGCTGGGTCAATTTCTTTTTTCCTTTTTTTCTTTCTTGAGACAGGGTCTCACTCCGCATAGCCCAAGCTGGTCCTGAACTCAATGGTATTAATCAGGCTGGCCTTGGACTCAGGACAATCCGCCTGCCTCAGCCTCCCGAGTGCTGAAATTATAGGCATGCACCACCATGGTCAGCTTTATGTGATACTGGGGAATCCAACTCAGGACCTCGTGCTTGCAAGGCACATGCCTTAAATGCTCTGCCATTCCTCCAGCCCCTTTCTTGTAGTAAATAGCAGAAGGTACAGCAGTTCTGGAAGAAACTTGCCATGCCTCTTACAGCTTCATTTCAGAAATGGGCTCTTACTTCAATCCTCACTTTACTGGCCAATGTCATCATATGGCTAAGTCCAAAGTCAGTGAGGCAGGGATATACACTTCACCTCAGGGAAAGGGTGGGAAATATTTGTTGAGCAGTAATTTTATTGTAAACGGTAAAAGAAAATTCCCAGAACAATTTCACTGGTGTTCAACAGTGAATATGCAAATACAGCAAGGTGCTGATCAAGTAACTCAATGCTATCGAATTTTCACATAACAGAGAGCTAAGAAGAACAGTAAATATTTGAATGACACAATCAAGATGCCTAAGGTGAACCTGTCAACATACTGACACAATGGGCTGGGCCAAACACAATGGACGCTCAAGGGCATAAAAGTTCTGTTATGAGTTCAGTGTAAGACGAAGATATGATTTAATAACAAAATATGTAAACTTGACTTTTGAGTTTAAGCTCATTAAGGAGTAGTTAATGTGATTCAGCTACATAAAAGTAAGCAGCTGATGTCATTAGCCCACATGAACAAGGAAGCACAGTTGAGCACATGATATGTAGGCAACACACAGTAAAACTTTAAAGAAAAAATTAAAACATGAGAAACTTCTGAGCCAGTCACAGGAGTACTGAACTGTGTTCTGATCTATATGTTAATGTCCAGGAAACTGACTGTTGTAGAAAGAGGTACCAAGCACAAAGTTGTTTTCAAATTCCAAAGACTCAAAATACACAGAATCTAACTATAAATTGTTTCAAGAAATAGTGAGACATTGAATGAATCAGTTAGAGACTGCCACACTTTTGTATTAGCAGTTGGTAATCTTAGGGTCAAGGGTCATAGACTAAAGATTTTTGGCTTTGCCGACTCTGAAGTCTCCATGGCAACTTCTCACTGTATCAAAAAAGCAGCTATAGATATATATAGCCTATTGACATATGGGTGTGGCTCTGGCCCAATAAAACTTTTCTTACAAAAACAGGTGTCAGAACAAGATAAATGGAATAGAACTGAGTATCCAGACAAAACCTTATTGATCTTCAGCCATTTGATTCTTGACAAAGGGACCCAAACCATACACTGCAGAAAGGACAGCCTCTTTAACAAACAGTACTAGGAAAACAGGTTATCCACACGCAGAAGAATGAACTTACACCCATGTCTTTTACTCTACAAAAATCAAATCAAAATGGATCAAAGCCCTAGACCTTAAAACAGAAAAACTAAACCTGCTGGAAGATAAAAGAGGTAGAACTCTAAAAGACAAAGGTACAGGAAAGGACTTCATGAACAGAATACCAATCAGCTAAGAAATAACACCAAGAATCAACAAACGTGATTCGTATCAAATTAAAAGTTTTTGAATAGCAAAATAATCAACAGAATGAAGGTTCAAGCTACAGAATGGAAAGAAAATTTTACTAACTACTCCTCAGGCTGAAGACTAGTACCTAGAATATATAAGGAATTGAACAATAAACCCTCAAAAATAAAAGACCTGATAAAAAATGGGCAACTGAAATGAACAGATTGCTTTCAAATGATGTATACACAGAGGTGAAGTACCATGTGGTCTCATATATATAAGAGCCCTGAAATATGAATGACTAAAACAGCAAAAAGATCAAAACCTGATATTCTCTCTCTCTCTCTCACACACACACACACACACACACACACACACACACACACTCCAAGCTGTAGATATTGAATGTACAAATGAGCACATACCACAAACATACACAAATAAAAATAATAAAAACAAAAACAGATGTTAGGTCAGATGGCAAGAGTATGCCAAACTCTTCTTTATATTCAAAAATGAGAACAAATGCAAAGAGAGTTGGAATGTATAACATTCACAGCACTCCCAGCTCCAAGTCTGCATAAGAAGTAACTGAAGCAATTCAAGGATATACAAAAATAGTTGGAAAAGGGCATATTTAGGTAAAGGGTATAGATCATATGCAGATGTATACAAATATGTATAAATCATAAAAAGAAAACTTCAGTAAACATATATGAAATAGGTAATCTTCATCAAGATACATTGAGAGACAGCTGTTAAATATGTAAGGCTCTTACATATATCCCATTTACGGGAGGCCAATGAATTAATCAGAAAACAAACACAGAACCCCAGGCACTGCCATAATGATTTTTCAGTTATCAGGTGCACAAATAAGATAACATTAATTAAGACCATTGCCCTTAAACAAGTCTTTTCATATCTATGTGGGAAGACAATGTAATATCGACAAATTGCCTCTTAAAGCCCTTGCATATTCACTGGGTATTACATCCTCATACCCAGATATGGAGTTGTCCCACTGAACCCCAAAGAAAGCTATAAGTAGTTTCCCCCAAAGAGCCGGACTGTGAAACAAGTCATCCAAACCTAAGTAGCATCGATGTAGAAAGCACAAAGAAAAATATTTTATTTAAGTTAGAATAATTACAAAGCCAACAAAATCAGATGTTTATTTGTTCACACACAAATACTCCAGTTTCCAGGCTTCCTACAAGGTAGTCTTTGAGATGCTAATACTTTTTAAACCATACACACACAGACACACACACACATACACACACACACATACATACACACACACACACACACACACACACACACACACACGAGCTAGAGAAACACTCCACCAGTATTGTTTGCTTAGAAAAATTCAGTGACTATGCAGCAACAACAATGAAACACCATTTTAAACACCACCATACTTTGATGCATTCAGAAGTGGCTAATGATACAAGAAACCAATTCAGAGAACTAGCTTAGCACAAATGGTTCTTAACTGAAAATTAACAAATACAAAATTTGGTGCTGGAGGAATAGCAAAGCAGTTAGAGTGTACCTAACAAGCACAAGGTTCTCAGTTCAAGTCCCCAGCACCACATAAACTGGGTGTGGTGGTGCAAATCTATAATCTCCACACTCAGGAAGCTGAAGCAGGAGGACCACCATGAGTCTGAGACCAGCTGGGGCTACATAGTGAGTTCAGGAGCAGCCTGTAATACAGAGCAAGGCTGTCTCAAAAAAAAAAAAAAAAAAAAAAAGAACGATTAAGGATTCATGATCCATTTCTTTAACTGAGAGAAAACTTAAATTTAATTACAATTCTATAGAATAAACTGTTGAATTGATTGGCCAGGAATAATTGAAAATAAATTCTGAAAATAATGACCTGCTTCAATTCCAGAAAAAAGTGAGACAGGGATATCCAAAGCTTTCTAAAATTTCTTCTCTTTTCTTCATGAGACAACATCTTATTCTGTAGTCCAGGCTGGTCCTGAACTCACTATATAACCCAGGTTGGACTCGAATATATGACAATCCTCCTGCCTCAGCCTTCCAAGTGCTGGAATACAAGCATATGCCACCACGGCAGGTTCCTGAGGTGCTAGAAAAACTCAGAGTCTTGCACTTCAGCAGGCAAGCACTCTAACCGCTGTGCTATTCCTGCAGTCCTGCTAAGATTTCTTTTAAATCTATTCAGTTTTCATCACCATACTTCTGCATCTAGTTTCTTTATATTAAATATTGTTAAAATACAGGAACAGTTTATGTATGCATTATCTCTGCAGTAACACTGTTGTCAAAGCAACTCAGATTAAACAACATCAAGAAGCAAACTTACGTCATGCAAAAAAAAAAAAAAAAAAAACGAAAACAAAAACAAACTTTTTAACTTTGGAGAATTGACCTAGAATCTCACACTGACCTTCATCTGCAGATCTTCTTTATATCTTACTTTGAGACAGGGTCTTCCTAGATTCCAAACTGCCCAAGATGACCACAAATTTATGATTTTGCTTCCTCAGCCTCCCAAGTAACTGGGATTAAATAGATATGCCACCATACCCAGGTTAATTATTATTATTTTCTTTTTGGTAGGGGTGAGTACTAGGGACTGAATCAGGTCTTTGCACTGAGCTATATCTCTAGCCCTTCCTTTTCTTTTTCTTTTCTTTTCTTTTCTTTCATTTGAGACAGGATCTTGCCCTATAGTTGAGGTTATTCCTGAACTCACTATGTAGCCCAGGCTAGCCTCAAGCACAGGGAAATCCTTCTGCCTCAGTCTCCCAAGAACTGCTGAGATTAAAGGCATGCGTCACCATGCCTGGCTTACGTGGTGCTGGGGAACTGAACTCAGGGCCTTGCACTTACAAGGTAGGCACTCTAACCACTGAGCTATGCCCCTCTTATTTTGGGACAAAGTCTTGATACATTGCTAAATTGCCCAGGCTGGGTTATAATTTGCAAACCTCCTGCCTCAGCCTCCCAGAATGTTGGGATTGCAAGTGTGCAACACTATGCCTAGGTCCCAGCTGAAATACTTAAATACTGATATACACAGTGTTACCTTAAGAGTGTGTACAGAGGCATTTAATAAATGAAGAGTTGCAACTTCATGCAATTTCTTGTTTAATGAGTATGTGAAATGACAAAGTTATGCCAGTAATAGTAATTCTTCATACTAGTAGGGTAGATATCTTCAAGTAATATTTCTAAGTTACTTCTAGTTTTCTTTATCCTGTGTTTAACAACTGAAATATAATTATCTACATAATTCAAAAATTTAAAGCTTATATATTGATCTTTGATATAATTTTTTCAATAATTTATTTCCAAAATTTAATTTTACAAAAGTATCCATCCATAAATGATAAGAGGTACATCCATAAATGATAAGGGGGAGAAGTCTTCACAGGAGTTTGAGCTTACCAAGGTCTATAAATTACAGCCTCCCGACTATTTCATTAAATGAATTTTGATTAAAATATAGTTGTATCCATTTGTATAGCTATTTTCACTCTACAACAGCAATGTTGAATAATTTGTCAGAGACCATGTGGCTCTCAAAGCATAAAATATTATTTGGTACCTAGCCAAAAAAAAAAAAAAAAAGTTGGCCACCCCTTGCTAAACACAACCCACTGGGATCACTTTTCTATCTTCCTCCTCCAGGAATTCAATAAGCTAAGACAGTACTGCAGGTCAAGATCTTCAAAAAAGTCTAAGCATTCTGACCTCAGGCAGAGGGCAGGAAAATGAAAAATTTGGCTGCTAGGGCAGCCATAAGGCCATAAAGACACTGCTTCCTTTCCTCGGGCTTTTGTTCCCAAGATGTTAGGTAAAATATGAGAACAGGATTATAACAAACATATAATAATGAAGTTATGGAAAAAATGAAAATAGGATTTTCCAAAACATCGTCTACGAGTCCAGGAACAGTGTTCAAAAGTGTTCAAAAGTTCAACAAGTGCACTAACATCTTGTTTAAGAAGTCCCAACATACAAGAGTCCTGGAGCAGATAGTGAAAGACCTAAAACACATTTTGGAGGTAGAAACAGGCAAAACTAAACTCAGGAGAACCTTTCACCCTCACAGGAATACCTGTGGCTTCTGAACCCACCATTCCTTGAAGAAGACTTTAAATTGCTCCTCTAAGGTCTGGGCTATCAACTGCCTCCAGAGGTTTGAGATGCTTCTCTATTATAACTGGATGCCACCTCTCCAGCAGGACAAAAAGTGGGACAAACACGCAACACCTGTGCTCCTTATCACCTTCAGCCCCTACCTCATGATCTGATCATCACAGACATTTCGTGCCTGTTTACAACTGGATAGATGAATGGCAAATGGTCATTACAGTGTAGACAGGAAAAGACACTGTCAGAGGCTCATAGCCAGGTTAAATATATTACATTATATTTTCTTTTAAAATTAACTAATTTCACGGCTACTATGCACTTAGATTCAGGGTCTAAGCATACAAGATGAGTTCTCCAGTAGTGTTGTGGGAGTCAGGGGAGCAGAGAAGGCAAGCAGCCAACCTGAGGGATGCCGTGCTGGTGGGTTCCCTCCAGCCTCCAACTCCCCAAGAACCTTGGGCTCCAGATCTCTAGATGAAGAGTCCAGGGATCCATCTCTTGGTCTGAATAAGCATTACAGCACAGAGTAGGGGGTCATGCCTGCGACTGATCTTCAGGACCTTTTGTGGATGCCCAAAGCTATGAGTGAAGATCAACGAAAAGCTCATTTTAAAGCAAATAAAAAGTGAATTTTACATGACGTTTAGATATTACCTTTGATAGGGAATAGGACTATGTAAACTCTTGGTATCCTAAAATTCCAACCTAAGTTTGATTCAGAAAGACTCAAAGCATGGCTTGATCCAGACAGAATAAGAAGACCTAAGTCTGGAAGATCCAAAAGAATCCAGGCAAAACCACGTGTCCCAAATACAAGAGTGCATGTGTGTATATGTGTACATGCAGCAGAAAGAGCAAGCACCTTCTCCTCCTGTAGTATTTATCTAACAGCTTCTTTAGCAATTTCAAAAATGACACACTATATAAATTTCAAGAAGCAATAATCAAAACAGCGCAAAGGATAATGCTGTGTTGGGATTTTACTTGTTACTTGTAATCAAATCTTAAAACACTATGAAGTATATTATAGTTATCTAACTCAATGATCATAGTTTAATTATCTTAAAGTAAAATTATTTTTATAACAATTTATGCCCAGAGTTGGTCATGATGTCTTTCATTTAAAAGAAATGCAAAACCTGTTAAATAGAAGGATATCCTGTTATTCTGAAAACAATGCCTCACTATTACACATCTCTTGAACAATTTCCTACTATGATTTTTTTGAATTCCACAATATACCTCATATGCATAATGGAATACATATAACTGAAATTTGGTGACAAACCTAAATTGTGAATTTTAAAATTTTCAACTTTAAAATGATAGAGAATTTTTTGAGCACTTATATCAGTGACTCAATTTATCAAAAACTATTTGGGCTCTTCCTTTCATGAAGTTGTGAACTGTAAGAAATGATGGTGTCCCTCGCCACCAAGAGTTCATAATACAGTTGAAGTCTCCTAAGTAAAGGCAAGCAATGCTTCCAATGTCTAATGCTATGGGGAAATTTGCCTTCAAAACTTCTATTAGTAATCATATGCCAACTGTAGAAAAGAAATGGTATAATCCTATAAGCCCCAAAATACTGAAGAAATTCAGCTAATGTGATTATGAAACATCTTCTTTAATTTTACTTCTTTTACTTATTTTGGTGCTGGCGATAAAGCCCATAGCCTCCAGCATGTTAAGCACACACTCTACTACTACACTGTATCTCCAGCCATGTGCTTAAAAAGAAGAAAAAAAAGACCAACTTGAAGATAAAACAAATCTTATCTTGATTATTGATGAGGTGGGTTAGTAACAAAGTTAGCCAGAGCAGATTCAATATGAAATAAATAAAGCATGTAAATGAGAGGAAAAAAAAACATTTTAGAACACCAGCTCTGACTGAAATTTAAAAAGTGGAAAAATGAGACCTTTCAAAGAATAAAAGTATGGGAGCCAGGCACTGTTGAGCGTACCTGCAGTCCCAAGTATTTGGGAGACTGAGGTAGGATCACTGGATCCTGGAAGTGTGAGACTAGGCTGGGCAACATAGACCTGTTTCAAAAACAAAACAAGACAAAACAAAACAAAAAGCATGTTTGAGGTATTGAGAGATATACATCCAGATTTCCACAATTTAGTTTTAAATGCACCAGAAACAAAATAAATTAACAAAAGGTAGAAGGATCAACAGACAGATAGGTATAAAATACACTAAATGTTAGAATCTTGATGGTGGGTATCTGAGTACTAACTGTAATATTTCAACTTGGTTGCATGTTTGGAAACATTCTAAATAAAGCATTATTAGCACGTTAGTCTGCCTCAATGTTCTATTAGTTGAGGAATTAAGTATAACATACTTGGCCACCAAAAAAATTACTTGGAGAGAGACA
>PVKB01004699.1:86392-128587 GCA_004027205.1 Ctenodactylus gundi
AAAAAAAAAAAAAAAAAAAACTCTGATAGCAAAGAACAGTTGCTTCCTTTCCAAAACACAGGACACAGATTTAAAAACCCAGATTTAAAAATCTGCTCTGAAACACTCAACCTCCCTTGTTATTGTTTTCATGGTATTTCTAATTTTACTGTCCTATAGGCAGATTTTTAGTACAGGTACAGACAGATACACACGTATGTGCACACGTGTACAAATAATGTCTGGGTTTATCTTAGATTCTGCAGGCATTTTTCTGTCTTTCATGAAATGTCTATTCATAAGAAAGTATACTTAAAAAGAAATAAAGATACATAGTGACCCTACTTGGCATTACTATCTTAATTTTACAGGTTGGTAAACTGAAGCACACAGTAGTTAAGTAAACTGCAGGCAAACCACATTTTCTTTTCTGTTATTGTTTATGCTGTAGGCACAAAGCTGCTAGTAGAATCCCACACATCACAGCTTCATATGGCAATGATCAAATTGAGACAGAAGCAGTTTTCTGTCTTGTGTTAGTATTTTAAAATAGAGATAACCTGTTGCTGTAGCCCACTCGTTGACTTTTTTCCCTACCTCAACAGACAGCATTTTGTCCTGTGCCTGGCCTATGTGTCTCACTGTCAAAGAGAATTATTTACCAACTTACACTAACTAATATGCAGCACCCTCTATAGCTTGACCATCAGACTATACTCTCAATTTAGAAAATTCTTATCCCTCAGAAACACATTTTTAGCAAACAGTCAAAATTTCTAGCGCCGCAAATCTGAAATATTGAGGACGAACCCTAATATTTAAGCCAAACAGGCAAAGAGGTGAGTCAAACGGGCTCAGCAGTGAGCGTACCAGACTAGTAATTATACACCAGCTTTCCTCCTTGATGGTATCTTGCTGCACATAATTGTGACTTGGAAACTACCTCATTTTGTTTTATCCTACATACATCTGCTTAGCCTACTTATTTGTAAACTCTTTGAGAAAAAGAATCAAATTATATTTAACTTTGCATGTACTATGGAAAATGGACTCAAGAATCTACATGCTCACATCATGTAACAACTCAATGAGTTCCAGTCAACAAAAAGAACATTTATTTGAACCTTTGTTAAAAGCTCATTAAAAGTAAGTATTTCTTCAATCGGTAATGTTTGGTTCACATTTATTAGTTTATGAAGACTAAGAATATAATTCTGTTAAATAATACTTACATATCACTTATACATATATGTTAAGTTGAAGAAAGATAAATCACTAAACAGATGTTAGAGTTTAATTCTGCTAAAAAATAAGTAAAGTTTTTACCAATTCCTTGTCTTAGTCACTCTCTCATTGGTGGGATACAATACCCAACGCCCACAACGTAAAGCAGGAAAGGTTTATTTTAGCTCACAGTTCAGAAGTCTCAGTCCTTGCATCATTGGCAGGCAATGGGAACATGAAAAAATGGCCTGGTGGAAGACAGCTGCTAATCCCATTGTGGCCATAAAGCAGAGCAAAAGAACAGAAAGAAGCTAGGGGAAAATACATCCCTCCGGGCCACGCCCCAGTGGTCCACACTCTTCCAGAAGCCTCACGTTCTAACAGCAAAAAAAAAAAAAAATCATCAATGAATTAATCCAGCTAACATCTATGATCCAATCATCTTCCAAATGCATGAGGCTTTGGGCAAATTTTCCAGATCCAAGCTATAATACTATTTAAATACAAATTGTATTGAAAGGTTAATTTTCAAAGAATTTACAAGGGTGATTTACACTATAAAAGCTACTTCTGACATTTAATTACGGTAAAACATTTTCAAAAAATACATTTTTGGGTATGTCTGTAATCCTAGACTCTGAAGGCTGAGGGAAAAGGGTAAGTCCAGCCTGGGCACCTTAGAGACTCAGTAAGACCTGGACCCAAAATACAAAGAGGAAAAGGGCTGAAAATGTAGAAAGGCCCTGGTTCAATCCTTAGTATCTCATACACCCACACCCACACCCACACATTTTTATTTCCTGATCACAATACCCTTTCTTAGCTTGAGAATGACATTTTATCAATTCTTTCTCTGAGCTGTAATATCCAATGCAGCAGACACAAAAAAGAACATCCTTCATTTTTCACACACTGAATGTTATTTAATTAAGTACTTGTAACGTGCCAGGCCTCTACTAGGAGCTAGCAATAAATCATAAGCAAAATATAGTACCACATTCCAGGACTTAATAAGTGGCAAGTATGGTGTTCATGCTACCATGGAATGTCTGTCAGTGTCTCCCGGCTAGTGTTATGTTTCCTTCTTTTAAAATAAAAGCATGAGATCCTTGCTCCTTTCTCAAAAAATCCAAGAAACAAGTCACTTTAGAACTAGACAGGGCAATCACTGAGGCTACAGTAACATTGGTTTATAAAATTAAATATACGCTGACCAGTCTTTTCTTGTACATCATATTAGAAGGATGAATGGTGTTCATATAATTTAGAAGGTATGTTTAGAACCAGATGATTTAAAATACAGGTAACATTGCTTTGTAAAATTTCTCATATAGAGCACATCCAAGAGGCAGATCACCTCCAGAACTGATTCTCCGATACACAAACAGCCCCAGGACTACAAAGAGAAGCTACCTACTTTATTAGTTAATTTTAATGACCTCATTTCTTCTGGCTGAATTATTGGCAACTATAATTCAAATCACATATAGTATTATACTTCATATTTCTGTGGTCATAACATATTCAGATTATTGCATTTTGTTCCATTATCATCTACAAAGTTCATGCTCAAGAATGGTATTTAGGTTGCAAGAAAACCCTCTAATGTTTTGAGAAAGTATATAAGTTTGTGTTAAGCTGCATTCAAAGCCATTCCGGGCCATGTGTGGCCCATGGGCCAGGCTGACAAGCCTGCATTAGGTTTTTCTTCTTAAAGAAATTACAGGGAAGTTCTTAAGATACATTACAGTCATTCACACAATATATCAGCCACTTTCTGACTGCATAAATGACATTATGTATTGCATAGCCCTGGTGTGTTACAGGCTGATTCATCTAGGTTTGTGAAAGTACTGTTTGTGTTGTTTGCACAGCAAGGAAAATGACTAACAGTGCGTTTCTCAGAATGTATCTCTGTACTTAAGTGACATGACTACTTCTGGCTTTTTTTATCTTCCTCACCATGCTTTAGCTTCTGCTTTCCTTTCCCTAGTGACCTAGATACCCATGCTTGGTCCTAGGTAGTATGCCAATCACTCAAACACATTATTTCACTTTATCCCTCGTGTGCGTGCGTGTGTGTGTGTGTGTGTGTGTGTGCGCGCGTGAAAAATCTCTGCATGTCTTTGGGTGGCTTCATTCTGTCTTTCAAGATGCGGATCAAGTGTCACCATCTCTTAGGATTTTATTGCGTCACCTACTGCTGCCCAATGTGGATTTGTCAAATCATCAGCAGCATCAAAACCTAATAGGAGCATGGTGACAGGCAGCCTGGTCCTCCCAAGACTCAGGCCAGGGCCAGTCCACAGCTTGGGAGTTGAGGACCTCTGTTGTAAGGAATTATTCATACTCTTAATTAAAAACATCGAGGAGTAGAAAGAGTGGCCTTCACACAGAACTACGCTGTCTGTGTCATTGTCTCTCCAAATACTTCTGAAGTCAGCTTTTGATAGTGGCAACGCATGGTTTGTCATCCCTGAAAAAATTCTACCTTTTCCAAACTCTAGTTTCTAAAAATTTTGGTATTAGTCTGTATTTCTCATTTTCATCCAGACATTAGAATCTGTAACCAAACTGTTCAATTCTGTTCCTCTGTAGAATAACTGAAAACATGAAGTACCAGAGATTTCTCATAGAACTTCTAGGAACCTTAAAATTATGTATGATGAACCGGAATGATGGAGAACACCTATTCTTAAACTATTAATAGTTTAAATGGACTATGCAAAACAAATGGTCATTGGATGATTTCTATTTAAGTGCATACCCAGAAAGTAAAGTGACTACCAATGGAAACCAGTGTAATTCATAAGATATATCCCACTCATGGTGGTTAGTAAGAGATAAAATTAAGCTTGATTTGTACTTTTTTATAGTAGAGAGTAAAATAAAGAGAAAGATGGCAGTTTTGACTGGTGGTTTTGTTATGTTTGATGATAGATGTTTAAGGGACTTAGGACATTTCAGAATGAGTATTGGCACACTGCAAGGGCTAAAGTTTCTCCACTGAATGCTCTATGCAGTGTTTAATAACAGTGTAGTTCAGGTAACACTGAGCACCTACCATGTGCAGAGCATCATAAGGTGGTGAGGACATCATGAATAAAATTACATTATTTTTCATAAATATTTCTGTATTTACAGTAAGGAGCAGTAAATTTCAGTTGACTTTTAGTAAAGATAAAAAATTTGCAAGTATATTTTAAAATTTTTTAAATAAATTTAAGATGGAAACATGTTACACATACATAGATGATTTTATTTGATAATCAACATAGTTGAAGCTTTGAAACTGCTGTGTAAAAAAAGACATATTCTGTGTCTTCTTTTTATACTCTGAAAGACAAAAAACACTTACTATAAAATGAAGGGTTTTTTTTTTTTAATTTAATGTTATGGTTTAGGATCTGGAATGTCCCCTAAAAGCCTCATGTTTGAAAGGTAATTCAACATGAGAGTTAATCCGTTGATTTCCAGTGCCATTAAGCTGCAGTTCACAGCTGTGGCCCAGCACCTTGCACAAGAGGGCTCAGCAGCACCCACAGGCTGTGTGCTACCCTGGAGAGCTAATAATGTGGCCCTACAAGATCAAAAACTTTCAATAACACTGTTACTTGATTTTTAGCAGCATCTTTCATGACTCAATTGCATGATTCTGAAGCCTACACTGTGTAAGTGACAAAAGAATGCTGTGTAGGGGACAGTGGGAACAGTGCTAATTCCGCCTCCAGTGCTCAGTGAGTCAAATCAAAACTCAGGTGTACCAGACATTACACATGCCTGAGTGATTTGTTGAGTAGAAAACAGTGGTTATCAATAATAGCATTTTATCCTATTTACATGTGTGTGCCTGTAAAAACAAGTGTTTATTATTAAGTAGATCTGTAAGTTTTCTCATTTATTAAATTTGAGCTTATGTTACTTTGTAAAATAATAAGTTGGGAGACCTCTAAGCAGCAGTAATACAGACCTACAAGCTCTGTATTTTTGTGCATTATAATTACACATGCAGTATTACTAATATTTAAAAAATGCTTGCTGGTTTATTAATATTTAGACTGCATATAGTTGCAATTAGACATTAAAAACAAAGAAATGTTTTATTGTGTCTTATTTTTTGCAGTACTAGGAATTGAACCTAGGGCCTTCACCCTGGGCTACTTCCCCAACCTTCTTTTATTTTTTAAGACACAGTTCTATTAAGTTGATAAATAGTATGGGCTGGGCTCAAACCTGCCATCCTCCTGCCTCAGGTCCTCTCCCTAGATGCTGAGATTATAAGGCCTGCACCACCAGGAATGGCTTGATGGTGCCTCTTTACTAGACTTTTAGAACAACTATATTTCCAGAGAAAAATATCTCTCATCTCATACTCACACTTTATTCACGTCATAGCATCATGGCAGTATGTACATTGTGAACAGCTATTTTCAAGGATGAAGCACACAAAGAGTAAAAGTAGGTTTAAAAGTTTTCTAATTGCATTTTGGTAACACAATAAAACTTGAAATCACTTCAATTAAGACATGAACTGGTGCATTAGTGTCACAAAATCAAGGGCAAATACCCCATTACTTTTGGGCTTATGTTGGTCTCTTTTTTTAATTGTACAAGGAAAATATTGAAGGATACAAGAAATAAAGTCTTATTACATATGTATGTTAACTATATAATATGCAGCCCAAGACAATTCTTTTTTACTCAACGTGGCCCAGGCAATAAAAAAAGTTGGATGTCCATGACCTAAAGTAATTCATCAGCATTTCTTCTTTATGATCGTGATCATGGGATCCCCATCTCACCTGCCTGCTTGTTGCCCTTGCAGCCAGTGACAGTAGGCCTTCTCTGGAAAGCTGTGTGACAAAGGATATGGGTAATGGGTAAGAAAGAAGCAGTGAAGGGCAGGAGGAAGGAAGGAACAGCTGCATAACCGAATGTTCTTCCTTCTTTCACACTGGCCATCAGAACTATTCCAGTGTCCCTATTTCCCTTTTTACATCAGACATCACAAGATATACAAGACTCACAGTTTACTATCAACTTCCAAAAAGTTACTGGAAAAATATAAATAAGTTTAACGCATGTAAAGTGCTTATAAAAGTGCCTAGGGTCATAAGGTCTAATTACATGTTTATCCTACAACACAGAAACACAGTCCACAGCTTTAAAACCTATACAGAGAGGCTGAGATAGAAGTACATAAGAAACACAATCATATTTTTGATCAGTGGTGCAGGAATTCAGTCAAACTCATCGAGTATGACAAGGCAAACAACAAATTAGTTAAAGCATGCAGACCAGTATGCTCAGCATTTAAAAGAAAAAGAAAAAGAAGCACACAGAAAAAAAATGCGAAAGTTTCAAAACCACATTTCTAGTCTAAATTCTCTCTTGTACTTACCCTGTTTTAGCCTGGCCTAACCATTGAATTCATTAATAGAAACAGAAGCTGCAGAGGAAAAGAATGGGAAGAGGCTTAAGAAATAATGATTTTTTAAAAATAGCACTGAGGGTGGCTGGAGGAATGGCTCAGCGGTTCAAGTGCTTGCCTAGCAAGTGCTAAGTACCCTAGTTCGATTCCCCAGCACCACATAAGCTGGGTGTGGTGGTGCACGCCTGTAAACCCAGCGCTCGGGAGGCTGAGACAGGAGGACTGCCATGAGTCCAAGGCCAGCCTGGACTCTGAAGTGAATTCAGGACCAGCCTGGACCACATTGTGAGACCCTGTCTCAAAAAAAAAAAAAAAAAAAGCACTGAGGATTATACCCAGGGCCTTCACATTGAGGACTACCCTTGGCCCATCTTATACACTTCTTTTTATTTTTAGACAAGGTCTTGCTAACTTACTAGGTTGCCAAGGCTGATCTCAAGCACAATCTTTCTGTCTCAGTCTCTCCAACTGCTGGAATTACAGACATGTGCTGTGTCTTGCTAAGGTTTGATCACTCCTCTAGAAGGTGTGCTACAGAACAAGCATGAAGACAAGAAAATCAGGCTGAGTGTGTAACACAATGGTAGAGCACCCACAAAGCCCTGTGCTTACTCCCGCGTGCCCCAAAGAGAAAAGGACAGAGGAGAAAGAATAAAAAGATGAAGAACTAGCAAATCTACATGCCCAGAGGTGCCAAATTTACCAACACATATCTATAGCTACCATTTCTTCTCTTAATGAAATTTTAAATTTTAAAAATGAACTCAAGCTTGAGACAAAAATTAGTCTGCTCTACTTTCCAATGCATTTATAACCACTTCTGCAAGCCAAAGAAAAAATCCTAGATGAAATTTTAAAAAATCAAGTAATCAGCATAAACACAAGAAAACAATCCTCAATTTCACCCTGTTGTACTGTCTGCCATGATAGTGGCCCTGTCTCCCTATTGTTCTACAGGACAAACCCAGCAGAGAGGAAACCCTCAAGTAAACAGTACACCATCTCTCTCTAACAGCAATGGACAGACAGCTAACCACACACAGCTAAATTAAGCTAAATTTTGAAGCTTCTACACAGATGAAATTCACCAAAAAGAATTCCCACCACATAACAAACATAATATAACATTAACTTCTTGGGTAATATGTTCAATTTTTGTAGACTTATTTCTTAAAAGAATAAAAATAGCAAGGAATTTTTGGTGCAAGTGTGATACCACAGGGCAATCGCCAGCAAGTCTATGTTTACTCTGTGTGTGTCCCTCAGCAAGGAGCCGCCCTTCAAGTCCACAATCTTTTCCTGCTCCTTCTCTCCAGCCACAGTAACCTTTTGTATCCTTCCTTCACCAACAGCATTCTGCCAAAGATTACAGGAAAAACATTAATACTCAGAACTTGCCTGCAGCAATTTCAGTTTGAGTACTGCACATTATTTTACCAACACCTCTGTGGTTAGTGAACTAAACAGAAGGCAGACTTCACCCAAGATTTACTGTTGCTCAGTGATTCTTAGGTGGCTTTTCTGTTTTCAGAGATTCATTTGTTCTGTATGTATAAATACATATGTAATACATCTGTCACTTCTGGAGAATTACAAAGTGAACTTCACAAACAACACTCAAAAATATTTACACTCTTGTAGGAAATTGAAACTGCCAAACAATTTGAAAAAGTTCACTGCTAAAATCTTTCAAGTGTAAATAAAGTTCTGTAATATTATTTTCTTTCTTCTAACATTCTCCTCAAGACGAACCTATGGTAATAAATTTACTCTACAAATGCTTGAGGTATCATTTTTATAACTGTTGTCATATGGTCAATATGAGATGCATAATAATTTATTTTTACTTATTTATTTTTGAGACCAAGTCTTGCCCTATAGCCGCGGCTAGCCTCGAACCCACAGTCATCTCCTGCTTCAGCCTCTTTAGTGCTGAGACTACAGGTGTAGGCCACCATGCCTAGCTTATGCAGTGCTGGGGAATTGAACCCAAAACCTTGCACTTGCTAGGCAAGTATCTAACCACTGGGCTATAACCCACCCCTTCATTTCCTTTGAATATTTTTCTACTGGGATGGCTCATCTGTCTGCTCTTTGAATTTCACAAATACTGAACCTTTTTGGCCAAACTTTTGTATAAAGAATGATATGTACACTGCTAGTAATAATTTTACAAATGTCATTCTTTTTCAGATGACCATAATGCCACCTAAGTGGCTTTGAAAATAAAGACAATACATTTAGTTGGAAGACTGTATACAACCACAGGGTAGAAGCTTTTTAAATTTAAAAATGCCCTCCTCCCTTTTGGGTATTGCTATTTCCACACTACCTTCCTACATATCCGTTGTATAAAAAAAAAAGTGTTTAGTAAATATTTCTTCAACATAGACAAACTGGCAGATCTTTAAATAAACTTCTAATTTTAAAACAGTATATTATCACAAAAAATGTGGTAAATTCTAAAGACAGACTCCCATTCATCCTAGGCCCTAACTAGACAAATACCAACATTCACAAGCGTGATCTCTGTCAGTGACAACCAACCAACCAAAAATGTTGGAAAGGAACCAAAACACACCACCACAATTCTAAAGGCTGTTTTTAAATTGGTAAAATTCATAAAAGAAATAAAATGTTCCAAGCATATTAACTGTAGTTGTATTACATTTTGAGATATTAAATAGTCCTCTTTATATGATGCATCAATAACAAATAGTCAAAATTCTGGAACATATCAAAAAAGGAGCTTATCAGAGTATCATTGCCAAGCATTATAACTGGATAGTACAGAACAGAAAGACTTGCCACATACTTCGAAAATAAACTTTAACAGGCTTCCAAAAAGAAACTCCCAAAATAATGGCAGCTTTATAATTTTCAGTTGATTTTTACATGTTTATAAATGTAATAGTCAAAGATACATAAGCTTTTACATTTATAGTAGCTTAAACTAAAATATGTAAGTTAAAATTAAAACAAATTCTGATGTTTAACTTTTAAGCTGTGCCAAATACTTCAGAACAAAATTTTATATTTTAGAGTACCAGCAATAAGTGATATAGCAAAAAAATTCAGAAATGGATAAAACAATTTTGGAAATTGTTAACAATCTACTATTACAAAAGAATCACTTGGCTTGAAAACTGGCCAATATCAATGTTGTTTTCCAACCTATCAAAGCCACCAAAATAAACCACAAAATCTTGTCAGATTTGACATTACCTATGTAGCATTCTTCTAAAATCTAACCTAAGTCTAATTATTAAGACTAAACCCCCAACACCTTAAATCCAAAGCATCATACAAGACAATTCATCGTATTCGCAGATTGTTAATGTCAGAAGTAAAAGAACTGTGTTAGTCAGTTTTTTGTTGCTGGGACAAAAATCTGACATATATCAAAGAAATGAGGTGTATTTTGGTTCATAGCTTCAGAACGCACAGTTCATGTTCAGCTGGCCATCATGGTGGAAAGGTAAGGGTGGAAGAAAGCTGCTTGCATCATGGCAGCTAGGAAGGAGAACAAAAAGGAAGAACCAGAGGATGAGGAAAGAGCCAGAACCAAGAAAAACCCTTCAAACGTAACCACCCTAGCGCCCCTACTTACTCCACTGGGTCCCAACTCCTAATAGCCCATTCAGCTAAAAGCTCATCACATGAGATATAACCCCACCAGCCAGGGCTGGAGGAATGGTACAGTGGTTAAAGCCCTGTCTAGAAAGCGCCAGGCCCTGAGTTTATTCCCCAGCATCACATAAAGCCAGGCACGGTGGCACACAACTGTAATCCCAGCACTCGGAAGGCTGAGGCAGGAAGACTGCTGTGATTCTGAGGCCAGCCTGCACTCCACAGTGAGTTCAGGACCAGCCTGGACTGCACAGTGAGACCCTGTCACAAAAAAAAAAGAAGCCATAATCCGATCAGCTCTCTATACCTGCCCTTCCTCTGAACATTGTTGTATTAGGAATCAAGCCTTCAACATATGATTCCTTCAGGGGGCACTTCATATTTAAACCACAACTGAAATATTCTAATAAAATCAGAAGACATCTTCACTAAATATAATGCATAAACATTAGCGGGATCTTTGATTAGGAACAACAGTTATAAACGACATCTGAAAAATACATGAGAAGATGTAAATATAAACTACCATTATATATTGGGTGACATTATAGAATTATTACTGATTACCTTGAGTACCAGGATAATATAGTCATTTTGGAAATTTTTCTTGTTCTTTGAAGGTTAGTTACTAAGTAAAGTATATAAGAGTAAAGAGGCTGGAGGAATGGCACAGTGGTTAGATTGCTTGCCTTGCAAATATAAGGCCCTGAGTTTGATTCCCCATCACCACGTAAATCTGGGTGTGATGGTACATGCCTGTGATCCCAGCACTCAGGAAACTGAGACAGAAGGACTGATGTGTCAAGGCCCACCTTGGCTACAAAGTGAGTTCAGGACCAGCCTGGGGCTACAGAGTGAGACCCTGTCTCAAAAAAAACAAAAAAAAAGTATATAGGAGTAAAGTGTCATTATGGCTACAACTTACTTTCACATATTCCAGATTTTAAAAAATATATAGCTACAGTAAATGTAAAAAAAAAAAAAAAAAAAAAAAAAAAAAAAAAAGGGAAAAAAAAAAAAAAAAAAAAAAAAAAAAAAAAAAAAAAAAAAAAAAAAAAAAAAAAAAAAACGATAAGTGGTTAATAAGCCAGGTCTGGCAGCACAGACCTGTAATCCCAGTTGACACGGGAAGATCTCAAATTCATGTGTAGCCTGAGAAATTTAGAAACTTAGTGAGAACCTGTCTCAAAATCAAAAACAGAAAATGGTCTGGAAATGTAGCTCAATGGAAGGCCCCAGGCTCAATCCCCAGTACAAAATACAAACAAACAAACAAAATGGCTAATAGAAATGAATAGAATTCTTCAGTATACTATTCTAAATAAAAAGTTAGACAAGAAAGCTTTTAATCCAAATTTTTTTGTATTTCAATTCAACTCAGTGAAAGTAGTACAAAATATAATACTGCTTAGTGCAATGAAAAATTCAACTTGCAAACATTTTATGGCTCAAAGTAAAACTATTCCTGATTATTGTAAATACATTTTAGATACCTTATATTATAAAGAAAGTTTCTATAAAATTAATCCTACTATATGGATTTTTGCAACATAAAATTTGAGTTACAGCTGTATTTAAAAAAAAAGACTTTAGGATACAGCTAAAAATATACGGTATAAACAGTCAACCTAATAAAACAGTATCCTCTCTTTAATCTTCCCTCCCAAGTTTCAACTTTTCTTCAAAAATTTCTCCACAGTCTGGGAAACAATTTGTTCTTTTTTCATGAATTATGCTAATAAGTTATATTTTTTTAACATTTTGAGATTTCTAAAATCAGAATGCATATAACCTCCGAGGATGTTTCTAGCCTGCTCTCAGCACACAGGAGACTCTGATGTTGGTCTATCTGCTAGAGGAGACAACTGGAACTCCTACATATTTCTACCCACAAATAGTTAGGAACTATCTGTTGTCTGGAAGTCTTACTTTGACACGTTCTGCTAAGGTCAAAAAAATACCCTTATGAAAACTTGGAGGATGGTATTAGCAACATGAAAAAATTCCGGTAGGCAGTTTGGGTTGCAGGGGCACTCAATTAAGAAACAAGGTGTAACTAAGTAATACAAAGAGTTACATAGTGTAAAGAAAAATAACCAAAGGAATTGATGATTTTGATCTAGAAGTTATTCAGAAGTCAGATTCTAAATATAATAAAATATTAGATATGTTTCACTAACTTATTACATTTATATATCCTTTTATATATGTGCAAGATAGGTTAATTTTTAAGTATCTCTTCTAATTAATTCTGAAAGAGTCCTTTCAAGAAGAAAAACAAATTTGAATCATTTGTAGAAAAATGGATGCACCTGGAGACCACTATCCTTACCAAAATCAATCAGACACAGAAGCTTAAATATTGCAGTTTCTCAACTCAAATTATGAATTAAGTAAAAGAGCCAAATGATAGTGATAAGAGGGAACAGGGAGATAGATTTTAGAGAGGAGGAAGGGAGAAAGAGTAAAAATGATGAAAGCACAATATGGAAGTACACCAGTTCCTTCAGTTGAATATACTTATTGTGCATTGCAAATACATACTAATAAAAGAATAACTTTGGGGAAAAGTACATATTTTCTGATCCACAAACTTCAATTATAGGAACTGACACAAGGCAATAGTCAGGGATGTATTCAAAACAAAGTTGGGAATAGATGTTGGGCTTTTCATTCTTTTTTTTTTTTTGTACTGAAAATTGGCCCCAACCTTCACATTTGAGCTACATCCCCAGCTTTTTCCTTATTTTTTTTTTAATTTTTGAAACAGGGTCTCACTAAATCAAGAAGTTGCTCAAAATGGACATGAGCTTGCAATCTTCCTGACTCAGCCCTCAGCCTCCCAAGGTACTAGGATTTCACACACACACACACACACACACACACACACACACACACACACACACACCCTTTCACTTTTATTATACTGATATGAAGAAATCTATACAGTTCTTTGAAATTACATCAGAGATTTCAAATACAGTACCCTCGGAACCTATTCTTCAGAAAACATTTCTAAAATACAATGAAGTAATAAATAAAAATGTTATTTAAGGGGCTGGAGGAATAGCAAAGCAGTTAAAGTGCTTGCCTACCAAGCGCAAGGCTGCATTTGATTCCCCAGCACCACAAAAACTGCACGCGGTAGCACACGCCTGTAATCCCAGCACTCAGGAGGCTGAGGCAGGAGGATTGCTGTGAGTTTGAGGCCAGCCTGGGCTACACAGGGACCTCAAGACTAGCTTGGACTGCAGAGGCAGACCCTGTCAAAAGAAAGAAAGAAAGAAAGAAAGAAAAAGAAAGAAAGAAAGAAAGAAAGAGAAAAAAGAGAGAGAGAGAAAAGAAAAGAAAGGAAGGAAGGAAAGAGAGTGAGAAAGAGAAATTTCTGCAAAAGATGCATCAAAAAGAAAGTAAACTAATTAAAAGAAATATTGATGAACCTCATATAAGAATGAAATAAAAACACTCAGGATAAGAGGTCTACAGCAACCCCAGAGAACCCCATCTGAAACAAGAGTCTACACGCTGCAGAAAACAGACCTCTGATGAAAGGAGATATGGATGAACCATGTGCAAAATACTGAAAAAACTAGAAGAAAAAAAAGGGAAAGAAGCATTAAATAGATATCACAATATTGTTACAACAGTTCTTACAAAGTTGATCTAGAGATACAAAGCAATTCCAATCAAAATTATAAGTAGAATATTAGGGAAATTAACAAATTCTAAAAAATATAAAAATATACAGTTTTAACAATAATGAAAGTTCTTAAATTCTCAGACATTGAGACTTGTTATAAAGCCAAAGTAACTAAAACAAGGTAACACTGGCCAAAAAAAATTCAAACATTAGATCAATGGACTAAAGTTCAGTAAAAGACTTACACATACAGTCACCTAACATTACAAATTATTACTTCAATCCAGTACAAGGGTACACAAAATATATATCAAACAGTACTTGTAATATCTGCCCATATTATGGTATATTTGCTATATTCCAAGTTTTCAAAATCTTACTCCTCAAATTTCACTGTACACTGGGCTAAAGAAAGTAAAAGAAGGAAAGAAAGAATTGAAGAAATTCGAATACCCTCTCAAACCACACTCTCCCACCAATAAGGGTATATTCTCACACAGGGAACACAAATAGGACTGAAATAACTATTGCATATTGGAAAAATCTACTGAAAAAATGTTAATACTATTTTAGGGCTTTTCTACTCTTGACAAGAAGCAAAAATAATGTTTAGGCAACCACCCTAGCAGACAGAGATAACACTGTCTATATTTTCAGGAAATAAGCTGACAATTAGGAAAACACTGAAGAATGAGAACTAAGAAACATCATCTAAATGGCATGTCTGGTGACAAGTAACAAGACAGTCAGCAAACTGGCTCTCCATAAATATACTCTGTGGTCCGAAGCAGGAAAACAACAAGACAATTTAAATCTGACCATGATTACTTTAGGAAGTTTTAAAAGCTATATTGTTTAATATACAATTATTATATGAACAAAACCAATTACAATCCACTTGACAGTTAAAGTTTCCAAGGGTAAGTTTAAACACTCTGAAAACAAAATTCTTCTGTACTGTGTATATGCATACATACATACACGGATATACACATACTTGTATATATTTAACACAAATAATGTATGTGTACATATGTACTGATAGAAAAATGGACAGAAATTTAAATATATTGGTGAGAGCTATAAAAGTAACAAACATACTCAAGCAATACCTCCATTATATTGCAAAGAGCCAATAAGAAATGGTGAGTTAATTTCTCATTTGGATATAAGTAATTAGTAATAATGTTTAGAGCTGATAAATCAAGAATCCGTTCTAAGCACATTATTGAAAGACATGGAAAGATACCCGGAAAACCAAAATAGGTGTGTGCTTTTAATCTCTTATCTGAGAAAGGAGACTGAGACTGAAGCAGAGTACTTCTACTTTTCATACATTTTTATCATGAACATGAACTATTCACTTTGTGATTAAAACTTTGAATCTTCCTACAGAAGAATTCCACATAAAAACTTTCACTCATATTCTATTTTTAAAAACATATCATGGATATTCAACCCAATTTTATAAACATACCAATACTATATACAAACAGATATTTACAGGTATGAAAATATATCTGTAAAGGGCATAATAACTATTTCCCATTTGTTGAGAGAATTTAACCATATATAAAATCTCAGCAGAAAACCTGATACTAAGTAAAATTCAATACAATAGTTATTACTGCTAGTAGTTATTATGTATGCATAGAAAAAAGGCTCAACAAAAATATCAACTAATGACACTCATTATTTGAAGCATTTGACACATTATAACTCATTAATTACTAGTAAATTTTATCTAGCTTTTAAGGAATAGATAATTCTCTTCTACGATTGTAAAATAAAGACAGATGTCTACCTAATTCAAGTAAAAATCAAAACCCGAAAAAATATTAAGATAAAAAATAAAATCATGCCCCTACCTCATGATTTGTAACAGGAACTAACAGTAGCAGTGGCAGCTCACATGCAGAATATGTACTGCGTGTCAACTCTTCCTTCTAATGCTCTCTTGTACTTTACATTTTTGCTACAAGTATGAGATTTACAATTTGTAGGGGTGCAGGGAGGGACTGTTCTAAAGTAAAAAGGCCAAAATTCCAAATTATGTTAAATTGGTTTGTATGTGGAAGGATAGTTAGTGATTCTTACACATCTACAAGGTGACAAAGTAACATAATTCCTCTTGCAATATTTAGCTAGTAGAGCACAAATGGGATTTAACAAAATTAAAGAAGAAAATGCTTGAATTTCCCGCAGAAATAGCACGAAACCGTTCACTGGAAACTTTCTGTCAACAGGGCTATAATGAGAACTAAAAGCCAGAATGAATAAATATAAAAATGAACCTTTCATTAACTGTGGAGAATGAGGCATATAAAGGAGACTATCATTCATGCCTGTAAATACAAATACTATAAGTAATGTCTTTTTTGCTGCAGATTCACAATCTTCTTTGTAATAAGGAGCAATTTAGCTCTTCACTTGAATATTCAAATAAAACAACAGGGGCCTCACGAGAAGGCAGCCAGAACTGAGAAGAAAGGGGAAAGGTGGGGATGTTAAGGTTCTCTCTAAGAGCCCCTGCTCTGGGCCAAGAACAAAACGCACGGACCATGGAGCCTCCAACTCCAAGCTTACCTGTGCATACTCTCTTTCAATAGCAGCCCTCTTCTGACTGAATGTCCTAAAAATACAAACAAAAATTAATTACTAAAAGCAGATCTTAATAATTTCATGTAAATTTACAGACACACCTTCACATACTCCCTGGGCCAGATGTGTGAAGGACAGAACATTCATCTTTTCTGTGCTTACGTGGGCTGCTACCAGTATAGTCGGTGCACTTAGACCATCTCCATCCAAAGCACCGCTCTACCACTTACAGGTATGATCTTAGACAAGTCATTTGACTTCTCTATGCCTCAGTTTTCTCTTTGGTAAACCAAAGGTAAACAGAGTACTAACAAAAATACTCTAAAATTTAGTTACTTGAAATATATAAAGTACCTAAAATCGTGTTGAGCAAACAGTAAATCCCATATAAGTGTCGACTATTACAACAATAGCTCTAAGTTAGTAGGCACTAATAATGCTTACTGAACTTAATGAACAGGAAAATTAAGTTTTATCACCTTCTAAATATAAAAATGGTCAACTGTTTCTTTTATTTCAGCTTTTACAAAAGAAAGTACAAAGTAATTACAAGCTGTGATGTGATAAGAACATACTTTCACACATGGATTATGCCCAGAATTCTAAGGTTTGAGCTTTTCATATACTAACATTTAGGGCCACAGTGGTGCATGTCTGTAGTCCCAAGTATTTGGGAGGCTGAGCAGAACTACTTGTGCCTAGGAGTTCTTAGCCAGTTTAGGCAATATCACAAGACTGATCTCGAATTTTGTTTAAATGACACAAAGGTGCATCTTTTAGTGATGACTGACAGTATTTTCTTCTATTATAATGGTAAATAAAATAATAATGAACCTTACTAACCATGAGCATTGCAGTATCAATAAACTATGATAATGTTGGCGATTTACTTACAATATCCTGAGTTTAAAAACTTATCTGTTATGTGCAAGGGATCTGTGATGCAAAAATCACTGCACCTCATGACAAACAAACACACACACACACACACACACACACACACACACTCACTTTATTTTAACTCAAATTTATGAGTATATTTTTAATTGGAGTCAGCACCTACATGAAATATAGGAGGGTATAGTATCTGGTCATGGCGGCACACTGTCATTCCAGCAGTATGGGAGGCAAGAAGACCACAAGTTTGAGCCCAAGCTAGGCAACTCAGCAACTTAATGAGACCTCTCTCAATATTAAAAATGAAACCAACAAACAAGCAAAAAAAACATACTGGGGATGTAGCTCAACATGAAAGCCTTGGATTCAACTGCCAATATCCCCTTCCCACACATCCTTTAGGTTCAATCGTCAATACCACCCACTCACCCACCCATGCACACACACACACACACACACACACACACACACACACTTCAAAAAAAGATAATAACCAAAATTCTAAGCCGAGCTAAGGCTAATTAGCCTGTCAAAGTGTGTTCTATAAATAAGAGCTCTCAAAAGCAAAAAGGAAATATACTCTATTTCCTATCACTACAGCGACACAGTAAGAAATGAACAGGGAGCACAACAGAACAGAAGAAAAGGCAAGAAGTCAAAATTATCACTTGAAAAAATATTTAAATTTATCAATACGATTGTTAGGAATGTAACTACAGCCAGGTGTTGTAGCAACATTCCATTATCTCAACACACTGGTAGACTGAGACAGGAGGATTGCATGTTGGAGCCCAGCAGGGACCACTGGCAACTTAATAAGTCACTATCTCAAAAAACAAAACAAAAAATGGACAGAAGGAATGTACAGCAGCTGGAAAGCTTGCTTAGCAAGGACAAGGCCCTGGCTTACATTCCACAGCACCACATACGCTAGCACTTGGGAGGCTGAGTCAGGAGTATTGCTACAGCCTGGGCTACATAGTAAGTTCAGGACCAGCAAGTACTGCAGAATAAAAGTCTGTCTGAAAAAACAAACAAAACCCAGAAAGGGCTGGGGTATAGCTCAGTTCAAAGGCCCCACTTTCAATACCCAGTACCTACCCATCAAAAAAGTAATTACTCAAGATCTAATTACATTTTTTTTGAGTGAATAATAATAATTTCTCAATTTTAAAAATAACCAAAGGAGGGTCTAGAGGAATAGCTCAGCAGTTAAAGCTCCTGCCTAGCAAGCTCAAGGTCCTGAGATCAATTCCCCAGCACCACCATGGTGGTGCACACCTGTATTCCCAGCACTCAGGAGGCTGAGGCAGGAGGACTGCCATGAGTTAGAGGCCAGCCTGGGCTCCATAGAGAATTCAAGACCAGCCTGAACTACACACTAAGACATTGTCTCAAAAAAAAAAAAAATAACACCTAAAAGTCTCTTTAAATCTAAAAATTCATGCATGCTTAAGTGTGTTTTTAAGTTACCAATGATAACTAAAATAATAATCTATAACAAATGTCTCCAGTGACTTCAGCAGTTAAACAAGAAGAGATCCTGCCAACAAGCTGGGTTAGGAGTACCAGGAACGTACCTGCTCACTTAGACAACTTGTGGAGCCACCTTCCGCATCCATTTCCGAACACAGGAGTCAGGGGAAGGCATGTTATCTAACGTCCAGGGGCAGACTCTGATGACGAATTGTGATTAAGTCCACTCAATTTCAAATCTTAGCACAGCAGTAGCTACCACCCTTCACCTCTAAGACCTTGGCAGGCAGCCATGTATATGTTCCTGGAGCAGCTTGCAAAAACACACCAGATCTGAACGGACAAAATGGACCCTGTTCTTGAAATATTGAGAATCTATGCTATGATCACGATTGCTAATTCTGATCACAGGGGTAAAAAGATGAGGCCACCACTGTTGCTGACTTTCCTTCACACTGAATCGAGTGCCTTTCCCTCTGGCTGTAGTGATTTCTAGATAATTTAAAGGGTTAGTGTCTTTTTTAGCCCTATTAGGCTAAACCATTAAGACAGGGAAAATCTGAAGAGATTTTACAGGGTGTCTAAAAAGTCATCACACACAGGAAAAATTAACAATATTTCATACTTACATGTACACTGACTTTTGGGATAATCTGTGCAACTCGGACTAAATAAAAAAAATCAAAACTCATTAAGCAAAGACAAGCCCTGGACTTGATGGCTCACTGGAGAATTCTACCAAATGTTCAAAAATTAACACTAAATCTTCTCATACATATAAAAACTTGAAGGGACAGAAACAATCTCTGACTCATTATGTGGACCAGCATCATGCTAACACTGCAGACCAATTTCTGTTACGAACACTAACAGCAAAAATACTCAACAAAAAACAAGAAAACCCAATTCCGAAATGTATTAAAAGGACTGGGAAAAAAAAATCTAAGGAAATAGTATCTATCCCTGAAATGCAACAACCAATGAAATAGAATGAGGTGAAAAATCATGTGATCATCTCAACTAATGAAGAAAACGCATTTGAAAAAGTCAAATATCCTTTCAAGATAAAAACACAAACTATAAATACAAGTAAACTACCTCAACATAACAAAAGCCAACATAAAAAAGTCTATAAACATACTCTACCACTGAAGACTGAAGGTTTTTCCTCTAGACCAAGCACAAGACAAGGATGCCCACTGTTGCCACTTTTTTTCCCAGAAAAGGGGCCTCGATCCAGGGCCTTTATACTGAGCTATGCCTCCAGCACATTTTTGTTATTTATCTTGAGACAGGGTCTCATTCAGTCATCAAGTTGCCCAGAGTGGGCTCAAACAAGTGATTCTTCTGCCTCAGCCTATCAGAATGCAAGAATTACAGGCAGATGGCACCATACCCAACTATTTTTGCCGCTTCTTTTCAACACAGTGCTCAAAGACCTAGCACAAACAATTAGGCAAGAAAAAAAATCGTCCAACCTGGAAAAGAAAAAGTAAAATTATCTGTTCACAGATGATGTAACCTTACATGCAGAAAACCTTAAAGAATCCACAAGATAGATAACAAGTAGAATACATGAATTTAGCCAAGCAACAGGACACAAAGTTAACACACAAAATTTAGTTACATTTCTATATACAATGGATGATACAAAATAAAATTTTAATGTTTATTTATAATAGTATCCAAAGGCCAAAATTTTTAGAAATTATTTTAATCCGGGATGTGAAAGACTTTTACAACAAAAATTATACAATGTGGGACTTCTGGTCAAGATGGCAGCCCAGTAACAGAGCTGCACACTGTCTTCTCATAGACCCACTTAAAAAGTTGACAATATAGTCAAAAAACTGTTGGTTCTATGTAGCTAGGACAGGGAACAGCACCCCAACAACTGAAAGGAGCCACACAAAAGTCTGAAATCCCAAAGAAATATTGGAAGCGGTGGAAAAAAATAGCAGCCAGGAAGCTGCTCCAGGCCCACTGTGAATAGCTAGGAGCCTGCCCAGAGCCCCGAAGCTCTAACCACACTAGGAGAGGAAGGAGTGCCTCAACAACTGAAAGGAAACCACACATCCCTATGAGAGCCCAGAACCTTGGTCCCAGGTAAGCACAGATCTAGGAGAAGTGGGAATTAACAGCAGCTGGTAGCCCCAGCCTCTAAAAAACGAGCCAGCAGATAGTGCAGACTACAAATGCAAAGCAAGCTCCCCCAAGGAAAGGTCTTTTGAAGTCTGGATCAGAAGCAGCACTCAGCAGCCATAACAGGCAATGACACAAGCAGGAGCCATTTTTTTAAAAAGAGGTCAAGAATGGACTATCTAAAATAAAAGAAAGCTCAGAAAGGCCCATCAGAGTTTTGAGGGTCACTACTAAACAGAGCCTAGGAAGAAACTGGCACAAGAGACACTGTGGAAAGGACAGAAAGGCTGCTGACCTCCTGAACAGCTCAGTGTAGTGAGCACACATCTGAGGGTAGATGGACATTTTGGGGGAGGGACAGGTGGGAAAGCTTTGCTGAGAAAGCTGGGGTGATCAGGGAACCTCAGAAGCCATCAGTCTATTTACGTTCTGCCTACTCCCAGCACAGAACTCAGAGGAATTGCAACACATCTCCAACACACCCTCATACTCAAAGAAGCCTCTCAGGTAGGCCTTTGAAGTGAAGTACCTCAACAAAACAAACACAGAAAGAAGACAAGGCAATAGGACACCAATATAGATGTCTAACACCTGAGAAACTAATGTCATGGGCCTTAAAATAGTGGAACTTATAGGGAAGGAAGTCAAAAAGCAAATAAATGGGTCAAACAACCAGTTCAAACAAGATGTCCTCAAAGAAATGCAAGCAATGGTCAGAGGGCTTAACGAGAAACTTACTAAACAAATAGTGGTCCTTGTGGACATAGAGCTCACTAAGCATATACAAGCCACAAATAAAAAGTTGGCTGAGGTAAATAAGGAAATGAAAGCTATGAAAGGACATCTTAACAGAAGTGGAAACTTTGCACAGAAATCTAGCTGAAATCCATTACATAAAAAATACATTTGAAAGCAGGGGAAGTCGGCTCAAACACTGTGAGGGCAGAATTTCAGACCTTGAAGACAAAGCTGAGGAAACAAATCCTACAATCAGGCACAACTCCAAAATCAGAAATGAGCAAAGTAGCTGGATACAACAGCTGATGGGTGATTCAAAGAGAACCAATTTCAGAATTATGGGTGTGGGGAAAAAGAGTACAAGACAGCACCAAAGGTATAAAGAATTTATTCACTGAAATAGTGCAAGAAAATTTCCCTAATCTAGAAAAAGAAATTGATTTTCAAGTACAAGAAGTTCACAGAACACCAAATAACTTCAACTAGCAACAAGACTCACCATGACACATCATAATCAAAATCTCAGAAATAACACATAAAGAGGGAATATTAAAATCAGCAAGAGAAAAACAGACATTATTCTACCAAGGCAAACCCATTTGAATTACTTCAGATTTCTCAGTGCAAACTTTAAAGGCCAGGAGTGCCTGAAGAAAAATCTTTCAAGCTTTAAAAGACGGCAAGTGTCAACTCAAGTTGTTGTGTCCAGCAAAATTAACCCTGAAAATTAAAGGAGAAGTGAAAATTTTTCATGACAAAGAATCCCGAAAGAAATCTGTGACCACTAGCCCAGCACTGCAGAAAATATTTCAAGGAATTTTTGAGAGAGACAGAGAGACAAGCAGCACCAAACAACATGGAGGAAAGGAAACCTCTAAAGAGAAAGTGTAACAAAAAATAGATTTGATATTTGAATCATTTGATTGGGACCCTTCTAAAACAGTACAAACTGTCTCATAAAATCTGTGCAACTTCCCTCATAATTATTTTAATAGTATATCATTTTGCAAATACTAATTATATTTAACCTGGAGAATTGGTATAAAATCTTTAAAAATATGTATGTATGAATTTATGGATGGTTGGGTAGATAAAATGATAAACAAAATCTGGCAAAATGTTAGCAATTAGTGAAATGTGAGTAAATAATTTATGAAAGTTGAAAAACTCTGAAATAACTAAGTATGCCAATATATCTATTGCTTTATGTGTAATATACTTTAAGCCAGATGTGGTACAGATTTAAATTCATTTAATGTGGCAATTCACTTACTCGGTGTTAGATGTAAGTTTATCCTAAGAAAACTTATTGATATAATGATAACCAGATGTCTTTTAAATGTACAAGCATTAAGCTTTCGCTACTCAGTTAAGGAATTTAAACTTTAGTTTCTCTATGTTTCTCACATTTTCTAGCCTTATGAATTTCACTGCTACAGTTTTTAAGTTATGTAGACTGGTGGGTGAGATCATGTTAAGGAATCTCAACAAAGATATGCTAAGATACAAAAAATTTTTTTAAAAAGAACTTTCGGCAAATCATCCCAAAAAAGTGCTCTTCTGGATCCAGAGAAGGGGCCATCAAGATATGGCCACTGCAGTGCATTCTAAGGGTGGGAAACTGAGCTAAAGAGTGGTGAAGTGAGTTTGATGAAGAAGATTAAATATGTTAAATATTGCATGGTTTCTCTGATCTGGGAAACCCAGGACACAGGCATTCTATAGAACCAAACGGGTGTGACAGTGGGAGTTGCAGGGGGAATGGGGAAGGTATGGGAGAGACAATAAATGGGGAGGAGAAGGGATTACAATGTTGATGTGATATATATGTGCAGAAAATACTCAAGCTAATTGCAAACATTATGTATCATATATATGCTGGGAAAATTACACAATGCATTTGAAAGTAATTAAGGAGGAAACAAGAAAACAGATATCTCATGTCCATGGGTGGGAAAACTTAACATTGTTACAGAGCCAAAACTACCAAGAGCAACCTATAGATTTACAGATTCTCTATTTTTAAAAATCCCATGACGGTTTTACAAAAATCAAAAAACATTTTAAAATTTATATGGAATCTCAAGGAGCCTCTAAATAGCCAAAACAATCCTGAAAACAGGAACAGAGCTAGAAGGTTCACACTTCCCCATTTCAAAATTAACTACTAACCCAGGTGTGATGGCACAGGTTGGTTATCCCAGTGCTGTAGGAAACTGAGTTAAGAAGATCACAAGTTCAAGCCCAGCCTGGGCAATTTAGCAAGACCTTGTGTCAAAACAAAAAGTAAGAAGGACTTACGATGTATCTCAGTGTACAATAAAGAACTAATTTTGCCCAAAAAGAGGTCTGAACTTCTTTGTTTTGGCCTCTGATATTTGGCTTGATAAAAATATTTTTGTTTACCAGGTGACCTTGGGCCACGCCAAATAGTTTGTTACCAATTTGATTTATTAATAATACGAATATGGTCTTGGGCCATACAATTCCAGCTCACTAAAGCCATCAACATGAATAGTCAATTATGTTAAGTGGTTGAACCCCAATAAAAATTAGGCACACCAAGACTCAGGTAAGCTTCCCTAATTGGCAATACTCTGCTCGTACTGTGATGCATTTTTGCTGGAGAAGCACAGTCTGTAAGCTCTACTGGGAGAGCATGAGAGGAGGCAGTGGGATTGTAGGCAATTAGGGATACAAGGTCCTCCAGAAATGAAGAGGTTAATGGAAAGAAGGATTATAGACTAACTCCTGCCACTCCTAACCACTCCTAAGAACTACTTAGTTAAGTAGTTAAAAGAAAACTACTTAAGGGTGGGCTTCAGCAGTGGCTTAAGGATGGCAAACATAGCAACCAGTCTTAGCAACCAAGCTGCTTAGCACAGGATAGTCCCTTACCCAGCTCAACTATAAAACCCCTAGACAGTGTGTAACAGGAGCAACCCACATTTCCAGGTCCCCCTTCTGACTAGCAGAAGCTTTACCCACCCCCCCCCCCCTTCTATCTTTGCCCTTCTGTTATTTTCCCTATCAAGTGTTCTCTTCACAACCTGCCTCCTGTGTTCTATGGCTTATTCTTCAAGCCTGGAGAGACACAAACTCTGTGCAGAGGACTGACAGAATTGGGGCCTGGCACCACAACCACTAACTAGGGGACAACAGATACTCTATAATGGAACTTTCTTAGCCCTTACCTTAAGTACCTCCCTCCTTGGCTGATTCCAAACTGGGTCCTTTTTTAAAACTAAGTCATAACTTTAAGTAAATATCTCAAGATCTCTGAGAGTTCTTCGAGCAAATTATTGAATCTGACAATGGTCCTGAGGGCCCCAAACTTGCAAGTGTGTTGAAAGTGGAAATGGTCTTAGAGACCTCCAAATACACAGCTCGGGTCAGAGGGAAGGTAAACTTACAGACTCCCAAACTTGAAGCTGGTGTCAGAACTGTGTGGGATCTTGAGGGATTCCTAACTCTGTAATGAGCCCACTTAATTTTATCCCTAGGATGAGCAGGACACCTAGGAATATCCGAATTATTAATGGTGATAATAGATGTGGCATATCAATAATTATAAATATTATTAAAAATATATCTTCTGAAATGCTTAAAATTAAAGCCTGACAACCTTAAGTATCAGTCAAGACAAAGAACAATGACATTCTGGCACATTGTTACTAGGAATGTAAAATGACAAAACTGTTTTGGGGAAAAGTCTAGAATTTCTTACATAATTAAACATATATCCATATAGTCAAAAGCAGTCCAGATATCTGTCAGTGGGATGATGAATAAATAGTGTTATATTCTTATGATGGGATAAAACTCAACAATAAAAACAAATGAAATATAAACTGGCTAACCATCTCATAATACCCTGAGTTAGTTAACTTGTTATTTCATAAATGACATAGTTTAAAATAAAGCTAATACTAGGATTCGGAAAATAATCCCAGTACTCTGCAAGGCTGAGGCAGGAAGATTGAATCCATGCCCAGCTAAGGTAACTGAGTGTCTTCGCAATATCCTGTCTTAAAATTTAAAAGGGGGTACGGAATTAGGGGCTGGAGATGTAGTTCGGTGAGAAGGTCCTGAGTACAGTCTCTTAGTACCAGAAAAGTTACATTCACATTATATTGGTGTCCACTGAGTGTGCAACAACAGCGGTGTATCTAAAATCTGTATGTTTTTAATTTTTAAATACAGCTCAAAAGCGCTAGCAATTACATGAGGCTTCAGCAAGTCATAAAGTCTTTGAGGGTAGCAGTCTTACCTCAGTGTTGATGGATGCTGACTGAAAAGGCTGATGGCTGCTGAACGTTGCAATTTCATTTTATGTTTTTGGTGGCATTATGGATTGAACCTAAAAATCCACATATGCTAGACAATGGCTCTACAACTGAGCTACACCCTCTGTGCTTTTTAAATTTTGAGGGGCTAGAAGAATAGCTCAGCGGCTAAAGCACTCACCTAGCATGTGCTTAAGTACCGGCGTTGATTCCCGAGCATCACCTAAACCAGGTGTGGTTGGCACACACCTGTAATCACAGTACTCAGGAGGCTGAGGCAGGAAGACCGCCTGAGTTTGAGGCCAGCCTGGGCTACATAGTGAGTCTCAAAAATTTTTTTAAATATTTTTTTATATTATTTTGAGGGGCTAGAGAAATAGTTAAGCAATTAAAGGACTTACCTAGCAAGCACTAAGTACCTGAGTTGATTCCCCAGCACCATATAAGGTGGGTGTGTTAGCACACATCTGTAATCCCTGAAATAGGGAGGCTGAGGCAAGAGGATTGCCAAGTTCAAGGCCAACCTGGGCTACACAGTGAGCTCAAGACCAGCTTGGACTACAGAGTGAGACCCTATCTCAAATTTTTTTTTTTTTTTTTTTTTTTGAGACAAAGTTTCACTAAGTAGTCCAGGCTGGCTTCAAATGTGTGATCTTCTGCTTGGGTTCCTGAAGAGTTGGGATTATGGATACTGTGTAACCACATATGCTGCAAGTTCTTAAAATAAGACAATAATAAAGTTTGCTGCATAGAATGATTCTTCCTTTTGCTTTTTTTTTTTGTTGTTATTGTAGAGTAACATGACACTCAGCTTCTTCCTTCTGTGACAGATTTCTTTGTAGCACATAATGCTGTTTAATAACATTTTAATAAAAAGAATTTAATAATTCCACATATAGTAGAGTTCTTTCAAAATTGGAGTCAATCCTCTCAAGCCCCTGCTTTAGCAACTGAGTTTGTATAACAGTCTAAATTCCTTGTTGTCATTTCAACAATATTCCCAACACCATTATGAGATGCTGATTCCACCTCATGAAACCACTTTCTTTGCTCATCTATAAGAAACAACTTCTGATCCACTTCAAGTTTTATCGTGAGATGACAGCAATTCAGTGACATCTTCAGCCTCCGCTTACAATTTCCCTGCCATTCTAGTGTATCTGTAGTTACTTCTTTTGAAATTTTAAACCCCTCAAAGGCAATCATAATGAATGAGGTCAACTTCTTCCCAGCTCCTGCTAGTGTTGATACTCTGACCTATTCCCATAAATCATAAATGTTCTTAATAGTATCTAAAATGGTGAATCTTTCCAGAAGGCTTTCAATTTACTTTGCCCAGAGATCCACCAGAGGAAATCACTATGTATGGCAGCTATAGCCTTATGACATATATTTCTTAAATCGTAAGACTTGAAAATCAAAATTACTCCTTGACGCATGGGCTGCAAAATGAAAACTGCATTAGCAGGAGTGGAAAGAACGTTCATCTCCACCAGAACCCTTGGGTGACCAGGAGCATTGTCAATGAGCATAGTAGTATTTACAAAGAAAAAAATTTTGGCAGTAGATCTCAACAAAGAAATTAAAATATTTACTAATCTGCCATGCCTGATGGCACAGGCCTGTAATCCCAGCACTCTGGGAAGATGAGGCAGAAGGGTCTCAAATTTGAGCTCAGCCTAGGCAACTTAGTGAGACCCTGTCTCAAAATAAAAGTTAAAAATGAGATGCGGATGTAGCTCAGTGCAAAGGCCCTGAGTTCACACCCCAGTGCTGAAACACAGAAATATTTAATAAACCACGTCATAAGCATATATGGAGAAAAAGGCAGAGCAGATTTAGTATCATTGT
Organism: Ctenodactylus gundi; assembly: GCA_004027205.1. Taxonomy (NCBI): domain Eukaryota; kingdom Metazoa; phylum Chordata; class Mammalia; order Rodentia; family Ctenodactylidae; genus Ctenodactylus; species Ctenodactylus gundi. The sequence goes on from PVKB01004699.1 coordinate 114,288, forward strand.
TAAGGGCTCTGAGATTTTCCAAATGGGAAATGAGCACCGGCTTCAACTTAAAGTCACTCAACAAGAATCGGCCTGTCCTTTGAAGTCAGGCACTGACTTCTCTCTCGCTATGAAAAGTCCTAGACAGGATCTGCTTCCATTACAGGGTTGTTTTGTCTACACTAAAAGTCTGTGTTTAGCATAGCCACCCTCATCCATTATCTTAGGTGGATCTTCTGGGTAAGCTGCTACAGCTTGTAGATCACCACCTGCTATTTCACATTGCACTTCTATATTATGGAGACAGCTTATTTCTTTATACTCATGAACCATCTCTGCCAGAATATTTATTCTTCAGCCTTTATAGAATTGAAAAGGCTGACCCAGGACTAGGTTTGGGTTAGGGTAATGTTGTGGCTGGTTCGATCTTCTATTTTTTTTTTTTTCTTGTCTGACACTTTTTTCTTTTTTCCCCTTTTGGTTTGATCTTCTATTCAGATGGTTTGATCTTCTATCCAGATGCTTTTTCCATATTGGCGACAGAGCTATCTCGCCTTCTTATCATTTGTATGTTTGTTAGAAAAGCACTTTTAATTTCCTCCAAGAATTTTTCCCCTCGCATTTACTGAATATTTTCCTTTCCACTCAACTTGTCTAACTGTTCAGTACAAAAGATTTTGGCAGCAGATTTTGGGCTGACGGGGTATTCGATAGGTCTTCGTTACGAAGCTTAACTATTTCTAACTATCGACTTAAAAGTGAGACATGGGGCTAGAAATGTAGCTCAGTGGAGAAGCACTATAGGGGAAAACAAAGAAAAGCCAAGATTCTTTAGGGCTGGAGGAGTAGTTCGATGAAAAAGCACTTGCCTACCATTTCCAAGGCCCCTGTTTGATACCTACCAGTAGAGCAGGAGGGGAAAAAAAAAGAATGAAACACATGAAATTCTTCCTTTCATTTGAAGACTTACAGGCCACTACAGGGTTATTAATTGGCTAATTTTAATATTATTGTGTCCAGGAAACATGGAGTCCCAAAGAGAGAACTCTAACATTGGGTGGTTAGTAGAGCAGTCAGAACAGACACAACATATATAAATTAAGTTCCAGCTTATATAGATGCAATTTGTGGCACCCCAAAACAATGACAATAGTAACATTAAAGATCACTGATCACAGAGCACCATAACAGAAACAATAACTGAGATACAGTAAGACATAGTAAATTGTAACCTAGAGACATGAAGTGAGCATAAGCTGTTAGAAAAATGGCACCAACAAACTTATTCAACACAGAGCTCTCACAATCTTTCATTTTATTAAAAAACAGACTACTTGCTGGGTGTAGTGATATACACCTGTAATTCCAGCATGCTGGGAGGCTGAAGTAGAAGGATCATGAGTTCAAGTCCAACCTGGATGACTTAATGACTTTGCAAGACCCTTTCTCAAAAAAAAAAAAAAAATTGACACAGGGTGGTCTCATTCTTTAGTCCAGGCTGGTTCTGAACCCACCATGTAGCCCAGGCTAGCCTTGAATTCACAGCAACCCTACTGCCTTGGCCTCCCCAGTGCTGGGATTACAATCATGTGTCACCACAACCAGCTTACATGGTGCTGAGGGATCAACGTCAGGGCCTTATGTTTACTAGGCAAGTGTTCTAACCACTGTGCTATTCCTCCAGCCCTCAAAATAAAAATTAAAAAGGGATGGGATGTAGCTCAGTGTGAAGGTTCTGGGTTCAATTCCCAATATTGCCAGAAACAAACAAACAAATTAAAACAGGTCTGTCTGTATAAAATTGAGACACGGTCTCCTCAAATATTCATCAGTATCAAGCATAAACAGATAATGTCAAGATCCACAAATGCTATAATAAGCAACAGAATGGAGAGTAGAACATATTCTGGCATTTTATCAATCAGATACCTTGGACAGGCTAATTTTCCTAAAGTTATGCTTCAGTTTCCTATGAATAAGAAGGAAGTATAAAGAATAGCTCACAGGATTATTTTGAGGATTGAATGAGTACATGGTAGAAAAGCGGTTAGACCAAACTTAGCACACGGCAAACTCTATGAAAGTATTTGTTAAATAAGTGAAAACACAACATTCTGTACAGCATATTATAAAGTCTGATCCAGTTCAAACATTTTTGACTATGTAAGTATACAAAGCACTAACAAGAAATTATACACATTTTAAACATTATCAGTCCTAAATGACAGAGAAAAGTCAGAATCTTCCCCTTTCCTCAGAAACCACCTAAAAGAAACAAAGAAACTAAGAAATAAATGCAAACATGATCTCCAGTAACAGTAGAAAACATATGATATTTAAGCAGAATTATGCCAAAGGAGAAACAACCGGAAGAACAAAGGAAAAGACATGAGGCTCCAAACCTCAAAAAGTGAACTTCCTGAGCCACGGACAAAACTCAAATTCAGTGTCTGCAACAATAAAAACGGGAAACATGGTCTGGCAGAGAGAGCTTCCCTATTCAATCTTTGAAGAAGTAGAAGAGACAGAACTAAATTAGGAGTCACACAAACAAGCCATGCTGGCAAAAACCAAGCTGCTGGTATGGCAGAAAGAAGGGAAGAGCCTTCCTGGTTTTCAGCCCTGCTATCGTCAGTCCTCACAGGTGGGCTGAGGTGCTTACAAGTGAAACATGCAACCCTGCACATAAATAAAATTACTGTAAATTTGAAAGACAGTAGCCAACCTGAGCTATTATTATCCAATATTCTAAAAGTAGGGAAAAAATTCCTTTCAAGACAAATCAAAAAGATAGAAGGAAAAAGATTTACATAAATTGAAAAGTTTGAGGAGGAAAAATAAATAGGAAAAATGGCAACCAAAGGACATACATGAGAGAAAAATGCTGCCATGGAGCTGACAGAAGATGTAACCAAATATTTCAAATGAATCTCTAAAGTTCACTTTTTTAAAAAGAAGCACACACCAACCAGATAGAATCAAAGAATGTCAAACTGTATCTTGGAGTATCAAATCAAAGGAAATACATGCATCTTTGTTGTCTTCCTGATAACTGGTGATAAAGCTTCAATCTTTTACCACTACATATCATGTTACTTCTGGGCTTTTCATAGGTGCCTTCTGACACGTTAAGGACATTTCCTTTTGCATGTGTGAGTACATGTGTGTTTATGTATGTGCTGTGCTGGTGACTGATCCTAGAACCTCATGCAAGCTAGGCAAGTGTTCTATCACTGAGCTAAAGTCACCGCTCTTCCTTTCTTTACTTTCATTTTGAGAGAGGCTCTCACAAAGTTGCCCAGGCTAGCATGAACCTGCAACGGGATCCTCCTTCCTCAGCCACCCAAGTAGCTAGGGTAACAGGCATGAGCCACCACATGTAGTTGAAGTTTTCTTCTATTGCTAGTTTGTTAAGTCTTTTCTATCATGCAAGCGTGAGGAACTTTTTGTCAAATGCTTTTTCTGCCTCTATTGAGATAATCATGGTTTTAAATTTGTTCTATTAATGTGGAGTATTTCCTTGTCTGTTGTTTTTTTTTTTTTCATTCTGAAACACAGTTATAAGGCTGGCGATAAATATATACCAGGTGACACAATGAGGCTTTGGGTCCAGAATCCCCTTCCTCCAACAACTCACAATATTTAAATTATCTCTTAATTCATGGTAAAGGACTCATCTGGTCCTTTCTCCCCCTCCCCCTGCCCCCGGGGTTTAGTTTCATCTGGTCCTTTTACTGTGCAGTTGGATTTGGTTGCCTGGTACAGTGTTTTGTTAAGGATTTTTATATTTATATTCATAAGAAATATGGTCTATAGCTTCCTTCTGGTCTTTGTTCGACTTTAGTTAACAGCACAATGATGGCCTCAGATGAAATTAGGAAGGACTCATTATTTTTTACAAAAGTTTCTTAGTATAATTAGTCTTAACTTTTAGATTGAATCTAACAGTTAAGACATATAGTCTTAGACTTATCTTTGTTGGGACGATTTTAATTACTAATTCAATCTCTGTATTTGCTAAATGTCTACTGACCACTTTTAATTCCTCTGCTTCAAGTTATGTATTTCTAGGAATTTTCCCATTTCATCTAGATAATCTAATTTACTGGAGAAAATTTTCAGTGTTCTCTTAAAATCCTTTTAATTTCTGTCAGGTAGTAAGAAGTATCCAAGCTTCATTATATGATTTTTGTTATTTCCACCTTCTGTCTTTTGCTTAGTCGAGCTAAGCATCTCTCAATTTGCTGATCTTTCCAAAGAATCAACTCTAGTTAAATTGATTCACCTCATAGTTTTTCTATTTTCCATTGCATTTATCTCTGATCTAGTCTTTAATTTCCTTCCTCTTGCCAGCTTTGGCTTTAGTTTGCTCTTGTACTTACTCCTTACATATAAAACAAGGCTAATGCCTTGAGATTGTCCTTATTCTCTGAGTTCAGGTCACCCCTGAACTAGCTATGTAGCCCAGGCCACCTTCATATTTGCAATCCCCCTGCCTCAGCCTCCTGAGTGCTAGGATTACAGACATGTACCATGCCCACTCCCTTTCTTTTCTTAGCACAGCCATAAATGTACCCACTCGATACTAGTTTCACAGTATACCATAAATTTTGGTATACTGTGTTATTTTCATTTGTCTCAAAGTATTTTCTAACTTCCCCACTGATTTCTTCTCTGACGCATTAGTTGTCTCACAGTGTGTCGCTTGCTTTCCATATGTTAGCAAACTTTTCAGTTTTCTCTCTGTTAACTGATTTCTACCTTAACTTCACTGAAGGCAGAAAAGATGACTTACCTAATTTTGATCTTTATGTGCTAACTGATGATGACGCTTATAGTCTGGTATATGGTCCGTCTATCCTACAGCATGTTTTCTACTTTGTTTGGTGGAATGTTCTATGCATGATTGTTAGGTCTAATTGATTTATAATACTGTTCAATGGAAGAGAGTTGACAATCCAGGAAAAAATGAAAATTAAACATCTATAGCCAATAATTTTTCAAGAATGGTATCAAGGTCATTCAATTAGGAAAGAACAGTCTCTTCAACAAACAGTGCTGAAGCAAGATTTTCACATGCAAAAGAATGAAGTTATATTCCAAATACAACTCAATATGAATTAAAGACCTAGATGTAATAGCTGTAAAAACTTTTAAAAGGAAAATATAAAGTAAATCTTTATGACCTTGGATTTGGCACTGAATTCTTAGATGGGACATCAATAGCACAATCACCAAAGAGAATTTTTTTAAAAAATTTTAATGTATTTCATAAAAAACATACACACACATGCCAAGAGATGATACAAAAGTTAATTCAATGAAGAAAAAAGCAGACACTGAACAAAATGCTAGATCAAGTAGCTAAAAGTATATTGTTACACCAAGTGTAAGAGCTAAAACTATGCTGCGGAAGAAAACATGGAGAAAAATTTGTGACACTGGGATAGATTTTAAAGTTCTAAAGCAAAGCAAAAAAGTGAAAACCATAAACAACATGTTGATGAAATAATCTGAAACCTTCGTTCTTTGAAAGACATAATTAGTTTTTTAAAAAGCCACATACTAGAAAAAAAAACATTATCTGACAAAGAGCTTTATTTGGAATATACTGAAAAAATTCTTAGAGCACAAGAATAAGAAGCCAAACAATCCAATTTTTAAGCATGGGCAAAATATCTGAATAGGCACTTTACAAAAGAAACTACCCAAATGCTCAATAACAATGAAACAATCCTTAACATCACTGGTCAGCCGGGAAATGCAAACTGAAACAGGATACCACTGACCAGTTACTAGAATGACTCAAGGCAAGGAAAAGAACCAAGTGTTGGTAAGGATGAGGCATGACTGGAACGCTAACACATTGCTGACAGAAACACAGAACAGTAGTCATTCTGGAAATCGTCTGGGCACTTTCTTTTATTTTTAGCCAAACCTTGTCAATGTATCCAGCAATCACACGAAGTATTTCCCCAATAGAAATGAAAACATATGTCCATAAAAAAACTTGGCACAGATTATTTTTAATAGCCAAAAAACTTAAAACAACGAAGTGTCTATCAAGTGACCAGGGTATAAATAAACTGCAATTATTCAAACCTTGCTATGGTTTGAGTGTTTGTTCCCTCCAAAACTCATGCTGAACTGTAATTCCATCAGTTAAAAGCACTGGACTCGCTGGAGGAAGTGATGCTGTTATTTAAAAAAAGTGAGATTTTGCACGTACACATACCAATAAAATGTGGGGGGAAAAAAAGTGAGTTCAGCCACCTTCCCTTTATCTTTCACTTTCTGCCACATGGTGATGCATCAAAAGGGCTCCCTCCAGAAGCTGACACCTTACGCTTAGGCATCCCAGCTATTACAATACCAGCTAATAAATTTCTATTCTTTATTAAATTACCTAGTCAGATTCTGTTACAGTAACAAAACAGACTAAAATCCTTACAATGGACAAGTACTTTTTAATTTAAAAAAGAGATAAATATCACTATATATAACAGGAATAAATCTCAAAAACATTACACTAAAAAGATTATATTGAGTAAAGATGTTAAACATAAACCAGGCATGGTGGCTCACGCCTGTAATCTCAACATTTACAAGCCTGAGGTAGGAGGATCTTGAGCTCAAGGCCAGCTTGGGCCATATAGCAATTTTTAAGGTAGACTCAACTACAGAGCAAAACCTTATCTCAAACCATCATCTGCCCCTTCCTCCTCACCCCTGCAAAAAAAAAAAAAAAAGTCAAATACAAGTATATTTACTATATGATTCTATTTATATAAAATTCTGGGAAAGTTACAATTACAGAAGCTGAAAATATATCAATAGTTAGAAGCATCAAAGGCACAAAAACATTACAGAATGGAAATGTTCTATACATTCAAGGTTATGGAGATTATCCAATGTAGTATACACAATAACTGAAATATACCAAAAATATACACTTAAACTGCATGAATTTGGTTGTATGTAAATTATATCTCAATAACATTAGGGAAAAAATAAAACATACTAAAAGTGGTAAATACCTAAAGTCCTACTCTTGGGCCTAAGGTGGTACGATGCACACAGCTCAGTGGTGCTATGATGCACAATGCCCTGGGTTTGATCCCAGCACCACACAAAAAATTAGCTGGGGGTGCGTTGTGGTGAACACTTGTAATCCCAGCACTCAGGATGCTAGGGCAGGAGAACTGCTGTGAGCTGGAAGCCATCTTAGGACACACAGTGAGTTCAACACCAGAGGACCAGCCAAAGGGATACCCTGACTCAAAAAAAGAAAAAAAACCAAGTCCTATCTTTTTAAGTACTACTATTTCAGAAGCTGTACATCACTGGCATTTTAAATTTTTTGGTTTATTATTTCAGAAAATTTACTTGCTTCCATTTTATAAGGTCAGAAATAGGTCTATTTTAGGTATCATCTTATAGAAATCATCACTAGAATCCTTATTCTAGACCATGTATCCATCCTCTGCATTCTTAAGCATGTTTTTATTTTACTAGTAACTGTATTACTTTGAAAATGTCTGCACTCTTATTTCTCCTACATCTTTGTAGCCAAGAGCATTAAGTTTTAGGCTGACACACCGAAGTTCAATTCATCTGAAATAAGTATATATAACATCTACACATAAAATATAGACCCTATTCTTGCCAAATGAAGAAAAAATACTTTTCAGAAGAAAAGTTAAGAAATATTTAAAAAGTAAAAAGAAAAGGACTTAACACCAGAATTGTTCATGTAATTTTATATTTATGCATATTTATTTTTAGATATTCATTACATCTCATTAGCTCAATTTTATTGCACTGACATTGAATTTATAAACAAGAGAACTGACACTTTAACTTGACATGCTATTCTTCTAACAGTCCCAACAACTAAGCAGTCCTCCTCTAGAAAAGGTTTAACAGCCTTTAAATTTTTTAAAAGCATTCTTGTATCCTTTTCTTTTGCAATGTCTGAAACAAGATGCCAGGATCCTAATAAATACTCCAGTGCAAATAATAATAAGACAAACATGTTACATGTTTTGTGTTTTTTAACTCTTTAAACAGCTACCAAAGACATGACAGTCACACTTTCCCACTGTACCTGGAACTCATCTTAAATGCATGCCTTCATACAGTTGCTAGTGACTACAAGTGTAATTCCAGTCTAGCTCACTTGGCCTGGTGCTTGGCGTTAATGAGCAACACTGTACACTTTACACCCGGTACAATTAAATAGCACATGAGGTAATACCTCTTTACTCTGCATCTCCCAAACAGAAAAAAAGAAAAAAAAAAGTACAAATTTCACTAACTTAAAGCAAGAATGGTAGAGAAGTCAGTGTTGAAATTTGTAAAGTTTAAAATACAGTTTCACATGTTTAAGGGAAATTATTTCTTAAGAGGCAGCTTAGTGATGGGCTGACTAAGCCATAGTCTATCACATAAAAATAATAATAATTCCCATCTGCAAAGCACTTCAGGTTAAGGCAATTCTCCCAAACGCTTGAGACTTCACAATTATCCTGGCTGTTTTTGGATTAATCTTACAAGTGAAATTTAGAATCAGTTCAACAAATTTCGTGAGAAAAGCCTTTTGAAATTTTTATCAGAATCACACTGAGTTTATAAGCTAGAGAATTGATATTTTGATATTAAGTATTTTCAGGCATGCACACAGTATACACACACACTCTCTCTCTCTCTCTCTCTCTCTCTCTCTCTCTCTAACTCATGTCGTCTTTTACAACCAGAAAGTACTTTTTAATTCTCTCCGCAAGGTTTTGGCAATGAGCTTAAGATTCAATCTTGGGTGTCCTTATCATTGAATGTGTTCACTATTGTTCTCACAGGCGGGACCATTTTCCTAGCATATACAGGCAGTATCAATTTTATTATAAGAACCTTGCCACTCTCTCATTGGTTCTCACACTTTGTACTGGTCCTCTGACGAATGTATCTTGTATAGACAATCTCATTGTGTCTAAATTATGAAAATATTTTATGTCTTTTTCTAATTCTATACTTGTGTTTTTGGAGGTTGGGGTATTATCAGCCAACATTTTTCAGAGAAACAGAACAAAAAAGAAAGAGAGATAAATAGGCAGGGACATACAGGGATTTATTTCAAGAAACTGGCCCATGAAACTGTGGAGGTGACAAGTGCAAGATCTCCAGGGTGGTCAGGAAACTGGAAACTCAGAAAGGAGCTGATGCTACGATCTCGAGGCAGAATTTTTTCTTCCAGAAACCTCAATTTTGCTATGACTTTCTTGAATGAGGTACAGCTATATTGAAGGTAATTTCTTTTACTTAAAGTCAATTGATTACAGATGTGGCTACACCTACAAAAATACCTTCAGAATAACACAAAGATTAAATTTGATTAAGTAACTGGATACCAAAAAGTAGCAGGTCAACACAAAACTATCCATCACAGGGGCTGTATTTGTCTTGTCCCTGACTTTAGTGATACTTTTAGGCATCACCATTAAGTATAATGATTGCAGAGGCTGGGCGCATAGCCCATTGATGAGAGAGGGCTTGCCTAGGAAGTATGAGGTCCCAGGGCTGATCCTCAAGAATCTCATTATAGGGGTGCATAGTGGAACACACCTATAATTCCAGCACTCAGGAGACTGAAGCAGGAGGGTTGCCATGAGTTTGAGGCCAGCCCGGACCAAATAGTGAATTCAGGAACAGTTTGGACTATAGAGTGAGACTCCGTATCCAAACAAAGAATATAATAACTGCAGGAGGTTTCTGATATTTTTAAACACTATGTGGCACCTCAAGTTTTTTTTTTTCCTTTTTTGAAACAGGGTCTCACTCTGTAGCCCACGCTGGTCCTGAACTCACTATGTAGCGCAGACTAGCCTTTTGGACTCAGGTAAACCCTCTGCCTCTGCCTTCCTAATGCTGGGATTACAGGCATGCACCACCACGCCCATTTGTATTTGGGGCTGGGGAATCCAACTCAGGCCCATGCACTTGCTAGGCAAGTGCTTTAACCACTGTGCCATTCTTCTACCTTCCCCCAAGCTTTTTAAATTATAATTTCCTTCCTATTACTTAAGACATATTTTGCTTTTTTTATACTTTGTTGAAGTGAATACTAAGCCCACTAATTTTCAATGATTCCTTTTTTGTAAAAAATTCATTAAAAACTATATATTTCTTTTTAAACTATATCTCACAAATTTTTGTATGTCTGTATACACACGCAAGCACTAAATATCAGACCCTGGGTATTGTGTAGGCTAAGTATGTGCCATAACACTGAACAGCAGCACCCCTAGCCCTACGTTATACAAGTTCTGTCATACAGAATAGTCACCGTCACCATGTGGTATTTAGTCATTTTCATTATGAATTCTACTTTAACTCATTAGAAATTGTTTTATTTGGTTTCAGTTTTCAAACATAAGTGGATGGAGACTGGAGGAATGGCTCAGCGGTCTAAGTCAAGTACTAAGTACCCAAGTTCAATTCCCCAGCACCACATAAGCCAGACCTGGTGGTGCATACCTGTAATCCCAGCACCTGGGAGGCTGAGACAGGAGGACTGCCATGAGTCCAAAGCCAGCCTGGGCTCCATAGTGAGTTCAGGACCAGCCTGGGCTGTAGAGCCAGACCCTGTCTCAAAAAAAAAAAAAAAAAAAAAAACTACAACAACAACAACAACAACAAATCAAACGTAAGTTGATGGAAGGAAAGTTTCAACCACTGATTGTGAAATTTCTCAAACACATAACAGAATTTAATGTTGACACCCAGACAGCCACAACTTAGATTCTGCCATAATGTTTAGCTCTGTTTGTTTCAGCACACATCAACCTACTTATCCACCTTTCTAACTAGCCATTAATCCATCTCACTTTTGGTGCCTTTCAATCAATTTGTATTAAGCACTCTTCCCCCTAATTACTTCAACATGCAATGTCAACTTGAGTCCAGTATTTTCGTATTCTTTTTATGTTAAATCACATATGACTAAGGCTACAATTTTTTTTTTTTTTTTTTTGAGGTAGGGTCTTGCTCTGTAGCCCAGGCTGATCCTGAACTCACTACGGAGCCCAGGCTGGCCTTGGACTCACAGCAATCCCCCGTCTCAGCTTCCAGAGTGCTGGAATTACAGGCATGCACCACCACACCCAGCTTATGTGGTGCTGAAGAACTGAACTCAGGTACTTAGTGCTTGTGGCCCTTTAACTGCTGAGCCATTCCTCTAGCCCTAACTCTATACACTTTATGTGTGTATTATCTGAATTTTGACAAATGGGCACAACTGCATAATCCAGATGCCTATCACAGAGTAATGTGCACACCTGTGATCTTGGCACTCTGGAAGGCGAGGCCTGGAAGAGTGCAAAGTTTGAGCCCAACATGGGCTATTCATTGAGTGGTGAGATTCTGTTCCATAATAAAAAATAAGAAAGACCTGGGGATATAGTTCAATACCCTGTAGCGCAAAAAACAAAAAACAAAACAAAACAAAAAAGGATAGATGACAGTGTCCCAGAAATTTCCTTCATGCAGCTTCCTAGTTAATTCCCACCCTTAATCTCCACAGAAAAATCACGAACCACTGTACTAATTTATTTTCCAACACCAATTAGTTTTGCCTGTTCCAGAACTTAATATAGGCTAAGAAATATGTGGTCAATTTTCCTATTTGGATAGAACTCTCTATAGGATATAGAATTCCATATTTTTATAACTCATTATACTATGTGTCAAATCTGTTTTCTTTTTTATGAGACAAATTCAGGCTATGCTGCACAGGGTAGCTCTGAACTAGCAAATACCCTGCTTCAGCCTTCTGAGTAGCTGAGATTATAAACATGTACCTGTGCACCCAGCTCAAAAGTCAAATCGTCTAAACACCTTTTAACTTTTTAAATTGTTTGATATATCAATTTCAGAAAGAGGTATGTAAAAGTCAGGGACAGTGGCACACTCCTACAGTCCCATTTTCTCAGGAGGCTGAGGCAGGAGGATTAACTGAGCCCAGGAATTCAAGGTCAGTCTGAGCAACATAGCAATACCTGCCTCAAGGGGAAAAAAAAAAAATCAGACAGAGGTATGTTAAAACATATTCTGTGATCAGAGATTAAAATTCTCCTCATAATTTTGTAATGTTTACTTTTCCTATTTCAAGTAAATATTATTGGGGCTGGGGACACAGCTCAAAGGTTAAAGAGTTTACATAGTAAGTACAAGATTCTGAGTTCAATTCCCCTAGCAGTTCCACATAAACCAGGTATGGTGGCCCACCCTTGTAATCCCAGGACTCAGAAGGCTGAAGAGGACTGCTGTGAGTTCAAGGTCAGCCTGGGCTACACAGTGAGTTCAGGACCAGCTGAGACTACTCAGAAAGACCCTATCTCAAAAAACACAAAAATTTTACACACACACACACACACACACACACACACACGGTAGATAAATCCTCAGGTTTATTAAACTTAGAGACAAATTATTCCATTTGTCTTTTTTTATACACCAATAATGATCACACTTCAATTCCTTCTAATAGTAATATAAAATTTTCTAGAGTGTTTTCTAGAATATTTATTACTTTATTTTCAATCTACACGTTTTGATGTGTCTCATTAGAACCCAACAATCTAAAATATATATTTTTTTAAAAACTCTAAAATGCCACAAGAGAGCTGATATGACAGCACAAGCTGTGATTTACACCAGCTATGCAAGAGGCTGAGGCAGGAGAATTACAAGTTTGAGGTCAGTATGGGTAACTTAGTGAACTCCTATCTCAAAACACAGAAAAGGCTGGGGATATATTTCAGTGGTACAGTATTTACCTAGCATTCATAAAGATCTGTGTTCAATCCCTGGTACTGACAATAATAAGTAATACTTTAAAACAAAAGTGTACTTAAAATTACCCTTCAGGCTGTGAGTACAAGAAATACGAATGAATTTCACCCACCATACTATCCTGAACACGCCTGATCTCATCTGATCTCAGAAGCTAAGCAGGGTCTGGCCTGGTTAGTACTTGGAAGGAAGAAATAGGAAAGAATTTTGTGCTCAGACTTGGATCTCATCCCCAAGATATCTTATTATACAAATGAAAACAGTCCAAAATATGAAAAACAAAATGCAAAGCACTTCTGATCCCAAGCACTTCAGGTAAGGAACACTGAACCTGTACATGTTGTTACTGGTCTAGAAATAAGGGACCTACACAGACAGTGGTGGAGATAATTTGGCAGCAAGTATAAGTAGACATTTAATCATTGTATGTTTGACACATCAATTCTAAAAATGTTATACTAGAATGATGGTGACATAAATGTATAAAAATGTGAAGGACATCAATCACTATGCTACAATATCCAATAACAAAAAATGAGGAAAGACTGAAAGATGCTACAACATTGATGAACCTTGAAATCAACCAGTCACAAAGAAACATACATTGTGATTCCATTTATATGAAATGTCTAGGATAAGAAAAATCTGTAGACAGAAAGTAGATGAGTAGACAAACAACAAATGGTACGGTAAGGGGGGTAATGGCTAAGGTTTTAGGGTTTCTTTTGGGGTAATGAAAATATCCTACAGGTCACTGTGGTAACAGATACACAACTGTGAGAATATACTAAAAGGTGCTGAAATGTACACTAAGTAATGAATTACATGATATGTGAATTATATCTCAACAAACTTGTTTCAAAAATTTCTCTGCAATGGTGTGCATACAAGTTAATGTGGAGTATCAAAACTATTATGACCAAAAGCAGAGGACTGAAATTATGTAGTTATTAAATATTAATCACATATTTAAATACACTGATATAACTTCCTCGAAGAGGCCAAAACAACATACAACAGAGATATATGTATATCCATGTTCATAGCAGCACAACTAACAATAGCTAGAATATGGAAGTCACCAAAATACCCATCAACAGACCAGTGGATACACCAACTGTGGTACTTATACACAATGGAACACTATGCATCTGTAAGGTCCAACAGCGTGGAGGTTTTCACAGGCAAATGGAAGAAACTTGAGAATATCATGCTTAGTGAAGTGAGTCAGAAGCAGAAGGTGAAACATTGGATGGTCTCTCTGATATGAGAGACCCAGACCACAACTATCTCATGGAACTTTAAACGAAAGACAAAGTGAAAGAGGGGGACAGGGTGGGGGTGAAGGAAGAGAAGGGAGGGTAGGGGGAGGGACAAATGGAGAGCGGGAAAGCCCTTGTCACTTTGACAAGAAATGTATGTGCACAAAATGCTCAACTCCATTGTAAACCTTAAATTCTGCACTTAGATCGGAA